>JAHPZR010021438.1:0-7500 GCA_019787425.1 Platygyra sinensis | reverse complement strand
TCAGTTGTTTATTTAAATGTGGTAATTGAAATTACATAGCTACTTCATAACCAAACATCAGAGGCAATTGACAAGAAATGAATTTTTCCGTAGTCTCTTTTAAAGTCAGTGTTTTAGAACTATAATTGTACAAACTTTTTCATAGACTGCCAGGATACAAGTAAAGACATAAAGTTGCCTTATTTACTAAAAATACACTTACATTTTAAGTTTTACTTTTCAAGTAGTAAGTTTTAATGGTATGTAGTAATCATCATGACAATAACAAATTTATAATAATAAATTCTGACAGATGTTAGGTGAAACTACAACAGATGGGATGGATGAACTGAGCAACAACCCACTTGTTACAGTACTCCTAGATAATGCTGGATTCACAGGAGTAGAGCTTTCCTTGGGGAACAAAGAAATAGCAGTGAATCACATCATGGTCCACGAGGTTCTGCTGAAGAGAAAACAAGAAGTAGAAGACATAAGAAGAGGAATGGAAACACTGTCGCTTGTCAGCTTTCTGAAATCTTGCCCATCTCTGTCTAAACAGGTTTTCCCATCAGCAGCAGAGTTCACCATTAAACCAGAGATGGTGTCATCACAGATAACACTGATGGAGGGGGAAACGTTAAACAGCAACAAGAACAGAAATGCCTTTCATTGGCTACATCAGTAAATTGCGGAACTTGGTCAAAGGAGTAAAACAAGAGGTAACATGATTAACTTCAGATGTTCAAAGTAATAGCATTGCTCTGCTCATGTGTTAGAAAACCAAGATTAAGTTTATTGTAGGAACAAAAAAAAAGTTGTGAATAAAATTTGCACTGTCACATCAAAATGATTCTAGGTGCCATGTGACAAAACTTTCTTGAGGACCCCCATGCCTATATGTTTTACTTTTTAACAAAGTACTTCAAGAGGCACTGTTACCCTGCAAATTATAACTAAGATATCTCACATAGTATTGTTTGCAGTTGTTTCATGGCAATCTGGACACCAGTTTTTGAACTTAAATTTTCAAATCAATTTAATCCCATCAAGTTGTAGGTGATGTGAAGTGTTGTTTACAAGCTTATTTACCCCTTTTGTTGTGGCTGAAGGGGAACTCACAGCACAATTTATTTTTAAAACACTGAAAATGATGAAAAAGTGCTGTTTACTTCTATCTCTATGTAGTGATTGATGAGCAAGTGCCTGCCCTTCACAATGATGATGAAGAGATGCAGGATCAACCTCCTGTGCTGATCTCTGATAGTGATGACAATGATCAGGGAAGAGAAGCCACCACCAGTACGGCAAATTGTACTGAAAAATCCACCCAGTCAAACCAGAATGATGCACCAGGTTTGGTGGATTTTTGTAAAGTGGTTCACCAATACCTCCACAACAAATGATCAGAGTAAGGTTCTCGACCAAAAATTCTCAAAAATTTCCGGTTGCAGAGACATGTTTTGTCTGGCTTGTACTTCCAACCAGTCACACACCTTTTAATGACTTTAGAAAGTACATGGACATAGCTCTCAAATATGAGGCAACAGGATTTTACATTATGTAAGTTTTCTTACTTTGTTTATGGCTATTGCAATACTTGCAGACACTGCAGAGACGGACAGCCCTATACCTTATTGTCACTGTTAAATGTGCTTAGTGCTAGTCAGTGATGTGTTAAAAATGTTGGATTGAATTAAGAACATTGTACTTTATTACAAGTTGACATAGTATCCCAGTTTGTTCTTGTTTTTAATATATGTTAACAGCGTAGCCAGTACATGTAGTTCATGTTGGTTCAGGGCTTAAGGAACCAGGTCTCCTCCATATTTTACAAAGTAAAAGAGTATATCATTGCTACCCTTACAAAAACAACCCTATTTTATTTCTATTTTAAGGCTATTTTAATGCTATCACATCTATTTTTTTCCTATTTTATCCTTGCAAATCTCTATTTTATTCCTAGTTTACCAGATGAAGAAAATAGGGCTTCTATTTTATTTGTGTTTTACATTTATTTTAAACCTATTTTTAAGCAAGATAGAACGAAGTGAGGTATTTTATTTGTATTTTCCGAAAAGATCCTGCAAAATAGACTGTTTTATCCCTATTTTTCTTTGGGAGGCAAAGGTGATGACTTGCTCCTTTGCAAAATAGACATAAAATAGGCTATGAAAATCCTATTTTATTTGAGTTAACTTTGACTAATGATAAAATAGCTTTAAAATACACTATTTTATTCCTGTTTGTGGATGTTGGTTTGACCCCTGTCTTTTTCATTGCAACAATATGCATAAAGTAGTCTATTTTAATCCTATTTTATCCTAGGCACCCAAACCGTAGTTAGAAATGGCAAAGTACATGTGTATTTGTGATAAAATATCATTATATTTTATTTTGTATTATTCATCAATTCAAGATTCGCTAAATTGTTACGGTGCAAATCATGATTTTCAGGCTGTAAGAACTTCAACAATGAATCTATAGGTTCTACAAATTATTCCATCACAATCAAACAACAGTACATGGGGTTTAATTATGGAAATGTGGCATTTGAGAAGCTTGAATCAAGTATTAATGTTGGCATTCAGTTTTCCTTTAGAAACGTGCATTACAAAACGGTTAGTGTACCTTTAGGAACACACAGGAACATGCATTCCATGCTTCCTAAAAGTATATAAGTTTTAACTCTGTAAGAGTAATTTCTTGGGATAGTTATACTCTTCTTTAAATGATGTCTGAACACTTTCCAGCCTGTGTCAGGCCTTTAAATTCAGTAAAAAGTCGAGTTTTCGGTGCACCGCCTGAACCGCCATCTTGGATTCTAATGTTGATAAGGCCCTGGGGACGAGTTTGTTATAACCCATGATGCAATGTTCTGAGGAAGGCGCTCGTTTCAACGGTCACTGAACGAAGTGTGAAAGGACAGTTTGAAGACTTTGAAGATGTTTGAAAGCCCAAAAATCTGGATATGTTGGCTCTTCAAGAGATTGTAAGTATAAAGTATCATAAGGCTTCTGGATTGAGAGTTAAGATGGTGTTTTTGATGATCTGTACTCCAATGATATTTACAAGTATCACTAAACTCGATCTTGGCCGTTTTGGATCTACCTTTGTCCCTCTTGGGTCTTTCTTCTGGTCTATTTCAGCTTCTCTACATTCCAATCGTAACTTGAACCTAAAACAGTTTAAAGCATGCCATAGTGGTCGATCTGAACGCGTTTTTCTTTTATGATCAGTTGCCATCAGGGTTCAAAGAGAACACAAACTTATGAATTATGATTTTAATCACATGTTGTTGTGTGCCTATCTACAGTTATTGAAGCACTAAAGCTTGAAGTAGACGGAACTACATGGTGAGAAAGCTAAGTGAAAAGCAATTCACAAACATGAGCGATGATCCTTTCACTATATATTGCAATTATAATCTGTTGGACTTGGAAAATGCAGTGTAGTAGTCTTGACTTGAGTGCTTCTAAACTTTGAATTCTAAACAAAGATGTCAGTATAAGCTTCAAACTGTATGACACAAAGAAACCCTTGGATTTTAGCAAATAAAATAAATCATGAACAGAAACAAGATGTTTCAGCTGGTCTTTAATCTAGTGTGGGCTCTTCCCTTGGATACTGGGCAAAAAGTCTTGGTGATTTTCATCAAGACTGTAAATTCTATGGAAGGTTAATGTTGGTGATTGAGTCATAATTTGTATTTCAAATGGTACTTATGCTGTTTAAATTGCCATTTGCTGCTTCTTGCTTCTGTGAACAGTCACATTTAATGTCGCTGCTTTTTATAATTCTGGGCCTTTGACCTGGCTTTATATTTATTTCACATGGCACATTTGCAATTTCATAAGTCTCATTGTTCAATGGCTAAATGAGGCTCTCATGTGTCCTATTTTGTAGCTATTTTCAACCCTGTTATAAGGCTATCGTAAGGCTATTTTAACCCTGTTTTATGTCTATTTTAAAGCTATTTTAAGCCTGTTTTATGTCTATTTTAAAGCTATTTTAGGCCTGTTTTATGTCTATTTTAAAGCTATTTTAGGCCTGTTTCATGTTTATTTTAAAGCTATTTTAACCCTGTTTTATGACTATTTTAAAGCTATTTTAAGCCTGTTTTCCAAGGTAATTTCCTCTCCATCCCAATTTTATCCCTGTTTTATTACTATTTTAAGGCTATTTTCAGCCTATTTTATTTTCAACTTGTTTCATTCACGCTATTTTAATACTATTTTCTCATCAATTTTGTGCCTATTTTAAAGCTATTTTAAAGCTTATTTACGTAAGTTTTGGTCAATGCTCTGGACTATTTTTTGGCTATTTTTTGTTTCAAAATAATAGGTTTAAAATAGGTAAAAAATTGCTTTAAAATAGTCTGGGAAAATAGTGAAAAAATACAAAAGTGATAGGAATAAAATAGCATATAAAATAGGAATAAAATAGATATAAAATAGGCAATATTTTCGTAAGGGTATTGACTTTAAAGAAATGAAGCTTTGTTATTGTTGAAATTAAAAATGTTAACGTTACTGTACTTTTGTTGACTTTTAATGAATAGGCAAGAGACCATACATTTGAGTTTACAATCAATAAAGAATTATTTGTTCTTCCTCATTTGTACCATGTGCTTTTATATCAAGTTTATGTAGCTAAAACTTTTAGCCACTGTTGCATGTTGTCAATGTTAAAACCATTACAGAAAAAAAGTTCTGATTGCTCTTCCACAGCTACTGTATACATGCAGCCAGTAGAATTCTCACTCCCCCTTCCCCCAAAGACTGATTCCTCTCTCCAAATCACATGACTAATTGTGCATTCTCGTTCTCCCAATAATATGTCATGTGGGTGCTTTTCACGGTAAGGGCCTAAAACATGACAACATCAAATACCAGACACTTGCACAGGCATTTTCTGATAATGAAACCCTCACGGAAATGCACTCTGGAACTGTTAAAGGCAGTGGGTTATCAAAAGAAAATGTTTCCTATTATGCATAACTTAAAAGTTCATTTGCTGCAAGGTAAAAAGAACCATTAAAAATCCAACTAAACCATCCCTGTCCCCTGCCTGTCTTGCAGCATCAACCACTTCCTGTAGCTGCTGAAGTTGTTCCTCTGATAGGTGAATGGGTGAACCTGGCACTGAAACACTGTAATCAGTTTGTAATTCGGGTACTGGACCACTCTCATCGATACCATAATCATCCCAATCCACTTCAGCTTCATTATGCACACTTGCTACAGGTGCATAACCTGAATTGAAAGGATCAGCCATGCCTTGAATCCATAGTTGTCTTGGAGTGAGGTTACCTTCTGTGCTGAGGGAGTGGCAGTTCCAGGAATTACGAAGTTCATCAAGTGCTTCATTTATGAGGGGAACATAAATGAAATGCAAGGCAAAGAGATGTGCCTCATTTGTCGTGTCAAGGATCAGTGACTCAAGATATGAAAAAATGTTTGCAAAACGGCAACAGACAATGCCGTTTACTTCACGCCAGAGCCTTTCAATTCTCTGGTTGTGAACAGATGTTCCAGTAATAATGCTACCACGATTAAGGCCTCTTGCTTGTAACATGTACCGTCCTACCTCTACGTTTTCCATGCCCAGGTCAGTGCGTACACGGGAAGGGAGGTTATAAAGATTTACAGCTTCTTGAAAGTAGCTCAACACTGTGCATGCTCTATTGTTAGTTGATGCTCTTAGAAACACTACTAGCCTCGAGAAGCCATCTATTCCCCCATGGATTACTATGCGGTATGGCTGAATCAATTTATGGTTACCATCAAGATGCCTGAAATAAACAATACATCTCTTATTTAACTGTGAAAAGAACCGTGCAGTATGTTGACTTTATTTTCCAGATTGTAACCTACAGCCTTGATTACATTGTTTAAACATCTAGGAGATCTATCATATTTCTGCTAAAGAAGAAAGTAATCAAAATAGCTACTTTTGTTCCTTCAGAGTGCAGCCCTTTGAATTAATTTTGAAATCGATGCACACAGAGAAAGTAAAAATGCTGGAAAAATACCAGATTTCAAATGTCTCTTTTACAAAATTCATTCTCTTTGAAAGCCGAGGCCAAAGGTCAGCGGTCAGTACATATGAAATGGGGGAGGGGGGATAAGAGGGTGGGTCATACGTATTTTAGATTGATCCTCCCCCCTCCCCCGACCCAAAAAATAACCGTTTTTAAAAATGTACAGCCATATATAAAAAGATAAGAATCTTACCATAAAGCGTTTGGACATGGCACAGAGTACCGTCGCCTGATAATAGTTCTTGATGCCCTCAGGGTGGTCACCACTGGGTCCACTCTTCGCATTGCCCCCAGTATGCGGCGTCGCTGAACTGTTATTCCTCGTTGATGTAGAGCACCTTGCACCAACCTAAATCCAATTCTCGGATTCACATGCAAAATTTCTCTAACAATTTCGTCCAGAGAGGTATTATCTATGTCGGTAAATGATTCTGTTAAGCTAGTGACCCCAAACTCGTTCCTCCGCCTCCGCAAAGTTCTTTCGGAAACACGAAGGTTTCTTGCTATGGTAGCCCAGCGAAATCCAGCTCCACTACGAAGTAATTCCAACAAATCCTCCGAAATATCGAGCCTCGGCCGGCCTGGAACACCTGATCTCACAACACCCACTCTGACTGTTGAAAGTTGTTCTTCCTCCTCTGCGTGCAAAGCGAAATAAGATGAGTCCTCGCAATGTTGCCTTGTTGACTGACAATAAATAAGAGAGTGTTGAGGTCAGAAAGTAGTTGTACTTCGGACCGATACGAAACACGTAGTCTTGAAGACAAAACGCTCAGAGTTCTTTCGAAACCGTCCAGGCGTCTTGAAAGGAATTCAGCAGAGTCAAACGACAAGTTCGCGTTAAGTGAAAGCACTAATAAGTCCTGCAAAGAGCGAAAGAACTCTCCCAACTCGTAATCGGTGACCTGGTTTCTCACCGACATTTTATCAGCTCAAAACAACACGTCACGCTCTGCATCACGCTTGTGACAGGAAGGTCCTAAGCCCATAATAATTACCATATATGAAGTTTCTACCTGCCCATTTTTGCTAACCGCTGACCAGCTCTTGAAAGTTCGATTTATATATTTCTGTACGGTACAGTTGATTTATATGTATGCGGTTGGATTGATATTTGTTCGGTTCGATTGATATTTGCGTAAGTTCGATTTATTTGTTCGGTTGGATTTATTTTTGTACGGTTCGATTGGTATTTGTGTAAGTTCAATTTAAATGTATGCGGTGCGATTTATTTTTGTACGCTTGGATTGATATTTGTGTAAGTTCTTTTCATATGTATGCGGTTCAATTTATTTTTGTACGGTTTGACTGATGTTTGTGTAAGTTCGATTTATATGTATGTGGTTCGTTTTATTTTTGTACGGTTTGATATATATTTGTGTAAGTTCGATATATATGTATGCGGTTCGATTTATTTTTGTACAGTTCGATTTATATGAACGCGTCTTGAAGATTTTGTCCGTAACGGAACGCCATAG
>JAHPZR010021437.1:0-10000 GCA_019787425.1 Platygyra sinensis | reverse complement strand
TAACCACATTAGATAAAATTGTAACAATTTGCTGTGCCCTTGTAAATATTTGTGACTCAGTTGTACCCTTTGAATAAACACTATTTATTTTAAACTTTTACAAATGACTTATGTGGATTGAAAATTTTTACTTGCTCATTTTGCTATTAATAGTAATAAAAAATGTAAGTCCATCAAATATGTACATTGCAAAACAAATGTCCTGCATTTTTTTAAAACATGTCTCTTTTCACACTCAAATCTAGTCAGCACGTTGAGCTCTAGAAGATTTGCCTCTACGTTGCTTTTGGCACTCAGGACAGAACCAGGTCTTTGATTTTGGAAAGGACTTCAATTTAAGACAGTCCAAGTGAAACCACTGATAGAGGCAATTGTCATTATCACAGGCAACCATTTGCCCATATTCTCCCCCTCTGCAATAACAGATGGGTACAGGTGGCCTGATCACTGCTGCTTCCTTCTCCTGCCTCGTGTGACACAGGGTTTTCTGGGCCCACTGTCCTCTGTGTTCCAGGCGTTGGTCTAGAAAACCACCTTCCAATAAGCTCTGGCAAAATACCCCTCAAGAAAAACTCTTTAGCTTTAGGGACATTCTGTTCCCAAAAGTTCTTATCTGGGAAAATTCTCTCACTAAATAGAGCCTTTTCTGTCCAAATGACAACGTCAATGTACTTCAGCACAGCTGTACAGAAGAGCTGCAACTGGACCTAAGGAAAATTAAGAAATTACAATAAAAGTTACTACAAGTTTGTTAAAAAGTTTTAAATAGTTACAGTGCCAAAGTAAAGAATCAACGATCGATGCGAGACTGATCAGGGGACAACAGCCTGATCCATCAATGATTTCACGAAGTGTAAACACTCTTCAACAAGTAGTTATAAAATCTTACCTTTGCTATTAAGAGGCGATTTTCGCCGAATTTCTTGCACAGAACTTCTCTTACCCAGCCGTTCGCAAAGTTCTGATAACAGTCTAAACTTTTGTAGTTCATCAGTTGTTCCTGAGTGTACGAGCTTGGAGAAAACAGTAGATACATTCCCACGTTTATTTAAGTCACGTTGGGCCAGCAATCGACATCATCAATCCACTCTTTACGCGAAATTTCGTATGGATCTTGTCCTTCGATGGATTTTAACTTTTCTAGATACCTTTCCTTTGATTCCTTCTGCTGCATGTTCTCAAAATAGCCGGGTAATAACGCTTCGTATTCCCTTTCGCTGCCATGTTGTAAACAAACTGAAGGTTGTCCTCCAGTTCGCAGAGTCACGTGATGTGACATCACGCTTGAAATGGGTCTATTTCTAGCGCGCCAGGAAGGAACTCAGTAATTTCTAGCGGGCTAGGACAAGAAAGAGACTGCTCGCAGTCTATAAGAACATATGGTTTGTACATATAAGTTTTAGGTCGATAAGCATGTCCCACACGCGATAGGTCAAGGGTTTGGTATCGGATAAACTTGTGCAAACAGGAACTGCTCCAAAAAAATTGATAACAGCTTACCTTTAATTAAAACAACAATTAATTTCCGGTGAAGTACTTAGCACTGCGAAACAGTAAGATAACAAGGTGTTTATTTCAAGGAGAAACAATGACAACTGTATGTTGTTTCTCCAATTTTGAAGTTTGCGAACTGTTTGCAAACGTTGTTGATGTACTTTAATTAGTGATCATGTTTCACTTTATCCACACTGATGCAAGTTTCCTGGAAGAGTTTACAATTCTGAAATCATATCATTTCATGCTGAGGAAGGAAGAAAGGTTTATTTAAAATATTGAAGGTAAAACATTTATTTTCAGTAATGTAATGCCTTTTAAACGCTGACATATAGCATTCTTTTGGATAAGTAATATCTCAGTTATTTCATGCCGTGCTATGTCGCACACGGGTTAAAAACAATCCATATAAAAGAATGATTTTAAGAACGCTCCAGAGGATTTTCTTTAATCCAAGAAACAGAGACACAAACACTACCTTTCCGTAAATGGTTTTTTGAGCAGAAAAAAGAGAAAGCAGTGAAGAAGAAACCAAAACATGAAAAGCATACACAGTGGGATTTGAACTCTTGACCTCGCGTGTGACGATCCAGTGTGTATCAACTTGTGCATTACTTACAAGTATTTGGAATTGTTAACCTCAGTTTTGACAAAAAAAAATTATCTCGCGGTTTTTGACTGCAGCACGGAGAAAACATGCACAAATACATGCAATGAAAACGTGTAAGCAGGCCTCAGTAACGAACAGTTTGTTAACCTTGAACTTTTTTTTCTATTTTTACAAATGACAACACAACCGTGAATGGATAAAGGTTTTATGCGCTTGTTCGAAACCTAGACTGTACTCACAACATAAGTACTTCGTTAATGAGCAGTGCCTCATAACACCCTTTCATAATTTGTTTTCCAAGTTCAGTGGCTAACAGCCACTTTGATCTAAATTGTATCACCCCTTCACTCCTTCACTTCGTGTTAGACATTTAGAAACCCGGCAGAGTCGGGGACACCCATATGAAAAGGCAAGAAATACTCGTCAGAAGATATAAATTTACTTCCTAAGGGAGAATAATATGGAAGTTGCTTGAGCTTCATTAGAACCCTAAAAGATACCACTTAAAATGAAAGAAGTGCGATCACTAACCACTACTCAAGAAAGGATACCAGCGCGCGCCCATCCACTATAGATAACCTGGTTTGTTTTGCCAACACCTATCCATTAGATAGTGATTTATCATTTGAACAACTAGCGTTCTTTCCATTTTTTGACCAACTGGGTCCTGTTCTGATTTGGAGTATTCTAAATCGTGAAATTTGCTCCAACGAGGATATAGGTTCTGACAATAGAGATCTGTCCTGCCCTCCTATTATCTAAAAAGTGAAGCCTTAGAGCCGACTGGCTCATAGCAGCCTGAGGTTATCCCCGTTTCTGTAGCATGAAGCGGCTAGAAGTATTTCTACTCCCCCTGGACGGGATGCTAGTCCATCACAGATCACTCCCCTGCAATTTGTCAGGCTTCCCCAACAATTTTCTTTAAAATACAAACATCTACTAATCGTGTACGTGAATCAATTTTTTGTAACCGAATCTACATAGAGGAAAATCTACAGGATTCCAATTATATGTAGAAAAAATCGTATCGTAAGTACCTCGGTCCCAGAGGTTTTTCTTGATTTTTCTCTGCATGAGATGACAGAACCAGAGCCGCGAAGAGGCAAGAAAAACCTCTGGGACCAGGGTAAATCGTAAGCCACACATGTCCGCACCGCGGACCTATTTTTTTAAACAGATATGAAAACCATTTAAACGTTTTGCTTAAAGTGTTAAACGATACTAGTTTTTTTAAAACGGACGAGCTACCCGTTTAAACGTTTTGCATGAACTGTTTTAAACGGGTGATAAACAGATACCAAACGGAATTTTCCGTTAAACGGCAAAGCATTAGTGTACGTTTTCCCATTCATGGTCACATATCCTAATACTAGATCTAGACTAATTGATAATATGTGACCTCTCACGCGAAAAACGTACACTAACGGCTTTCCGTTTTCGAACGGAAATCCGTTCACAAGCCGTTTCTCAACCGTTCAATTAAAGTTTGCATCTGTTCGAACGGCTTGGGCAATCCATTCAAAAGGAAGTCAATCCATTCGAACGGCTGTGTCATCCGTTCACAAAAATTGCCCAACCGTTCGAACAGCTAATGCACCCGTTCATGAAAATTTGCATCCGTTCACAAAAATCATCCATCCGTTCGAGCGGCCTGTGCCATCCGTTCAGAAAAATTATCCATCCTTTCGAACGCCTGTGGCATCCATTCAGAAAAATTTGCATCCGTTCGAACGACTTGGTCATCCGTTCAGAAAAATTATCCATCCGTTCAAAACTAGTAAGTTGGAACCGTTTGTTCAAACGCCTTGGATCATAAGCAGACGACCCTACATGGCCGGTCGTCTACGAAACGAAGACATGAAATGGTAGTTTGCGAAATCTTGTTCTAGCCGACTGCTTCGTTACTTTCTTGCTGTAACGTAGCATTGATCTCGAACCAAGCGTGAAATTCAGTACTGACCAGAAAAAGTTACTTTTATAACGTAAAGTCTGACGAAGCGAATGAAATTGGAGTCACTTGCAAAACTCGTTGCCTAGCACGTGACCAACTGTCTGATGATTTATTTTTCGTGGACGAAAACTCTCGTCATTTTTGAATAGGCTTTAGAGTTTTTGCGAAGAACAGTGTAGAACCATAGCTTAGTTCTATGAATCGACGGTTTGTTGCTCGTTGGCCAGCACGGATGAGAATTCACAAGAAGCGTGACACTTGGAAGTTTTCTCTGGCGACGTGACGCTACGAAAACGGTCTGCTACAATGCTCTTTTAAAGATGGAAGTCAGGACATTTGTAAGGATATAGAAAGTAATTCGCGACCAGTTACTAGCTTCTAAGGCTAAAATTATCAAGAGGTAAGCTTTTTTTAACCTGTACGTGACGAAGGACACGTGGTTAACAAGTTGAATAAATTATCGGCTCCACACGGGGCCGGTTTGTTTTTATTTTGTTCTCTTTTGTAGCTCGCCAAGATTATTTTCTCGTCTTAATCACTTAAGAAAAGTTCGACAAAGATGTTCCCATTCAATTTTTTTTTTCTCAGACCAAAACGTTGCTTAGTGTTCAGGTTTTTCGCTTGCTTTGGGCGACGGCGGCTCCCTGTGTTTACTCAAGAACTTGATAAGCACTTGAGCGATGTATCAATTACAAGTTCTAAATAAAACTTTTAAAACTTGTCTTGTTCGATTTTGCTGAGATTTCCACATGATGAAGCTGGATTGTTAAGGAAATAGATTTTACTTCTGCCGATGTGTGGTAGCTACTAAGGCGAAAGTGATATATCATTTTGAAGTCATTTTTTAAAAGAAATTTTCTTAACGTGTGGGTTCAGCATAATTTTGTCATCCGAGACTTTTTTGGCCCACGAAAGGTCTGACCTTTCAAACGAATATAAAATTATATCTGTTCCAAGAACCGTACTCCAACGAACGCAGTGATGCCGCTAATAAGAAAAAAATCACAAGTTCACAGTTGAAGGGCCATCAATATTGTAATTTATGACTTGCGACCTGGTAATGACGTTGATTAAACAGTAGTTCCGTAAAAGAAACCCTTGGGGTTTGCCAGCGGCAAATTTCAATAGTCACTTTTCTTTGTGGTATTTTGTCATGAGCCTTTACATCAATGAAAAACTTACATTTGTCTGGTATTTGTCAGTGAAATTATTTTGAAATGCGATAATCAAAACTTAATATTCTTTGCTCGCCCCATCAAAACATCAACAGCGTGCGCTTGTGATTTTTGAGCTTATATATGCGACTTGTTTATGATGTAGCCTGCTCGCAGGCTATTTATGACGTAGCAGTTGTTGCCACTGGAATATGCAAATCTCGGACAGTTATTTTGATGCCGCTCGCAAACTGGACTTTGTAATGCTAGTTTGCTACTCGATTTAATTTTATTTAAAAACAGAATCGCTGGTTAAACATCTGGAAAAACGTGTCTTTAAAACTAATATAAGGATGAAAGGTGTGGACTGAGATACGGCAATTCGTTTTAAACTGTCTATTGTCGGCGAAAAAATCTTAGTGGTGTAATAAAGAGACAGCCCACTCGCTTTATCTGAATTTCGGCAAAAAACGAAAAGAGATGCAATAACTCAAACCGGTAATTTTCTTTGCTTGCACGGCGACAAAACGCCAACAGCTTGCGCTTGTGATTCGTTTTTAAGCGCAACGTATTTGCGATTACTTGGACAGTTTTTTTAATGCCGCTTGCAAACATTGTTTTGTAATTGCTACTGATTCAGTTTTTTCCATTTGTAGCTCGATTTAATTTGATTAGAATCGATGGTAAAACATTTCTTTAGATGCAGTATTAAAAAAGCCTGAACCGAGAAACAGCAGTGTTAACTTTGTCAGCGAAAAAAAGATGTTAGCGGAGCGATGAACAGACGCCATTTTTGAATCACTTGTGAGAGTGTTTGAATTTGGACATAGACTAGGAGCACGAGCTACGACTACGAGCGAGATGGACTAAGAAAAAGGGGGCTGCTTGTAATCATGGGAAAGCCAAAATAGAAATAAAGCTTTAGTGCGCACTTTGATCGAGGTTCGAGTATATTTGGGTTATTGAGCATATTGGGTAAACGTTGTAAACTCAATGTTGATCATGACTTTTATTGCATGTGGTGGCTCCTAAAGGAGCCGTTTTTGTGCTACCTGCAGAGTACAATGTCGAACGCTCAACCTACAGGATTTTTCCCTGCGAGGTGCAATGCAGGGTGGGAGTTCTTAAAAGAACTGTTTTGTTTTCACGGCGCCGGGGCAACCAGATCTTCCATTCCAGGCTTGCAAAACTGACGGATCTCTCGGTACAGATACTGCTTCCGTTCTTGGGATAATCCCTGGGGATTGACCTTGGGTGGAAGCACGGCGGGTGGCAGAATGGCGAGGTTCTTCAGAAGCTGCAGAGATTGTTCCGGAGATGTGCTGTACAGTTTAAAATAAAGTCTCCCAGGTTCGTCTTTAGAAAATCTGAAATGGTGGAATTTTTTGATGTTTGGAACCTTGACAAAGTACTGTTCCAAGAACGCTGACCAATTGTAAACCGGCACAATAACTTTCCCATCGTGTGTCCCAACAAGCTGGGCTTTGTTTACTCCAACAGTGCTGGATGACTCAACCATCTGGGCAAGTTCGTGCAGAGAAGAAATGTAACTAACTTTATATGATCTCTTGATGATTCCAAAGGAACGATCAGGACCAAACTTTGTGTGACCGGCAATTAAAAAAGAATAACAGATTGAGTCATGAAGTTGATGTTATTGCTCTCCATGCCAGGTACCAAAGGAAGAAGTTGTTCTTGTTCTGTCCAGAACAATTATCAGCATGAAGTTTAACATGAGTTTCACCAAGACCATGGTTGTGAAAATAATGGTGAACAAAACTTATTGTAGTGTTTGCCCCTTTACCAACGTCACTTGCTTCGTCAATTAAATAGTTAACTTGGCAAGGGATCGCTTCGCACATGACGCCGAAAATACCGCATTTCCGCGGCGTTTTAAAGTAGATCGGGCCTGGCTGCATCGGGTTGCTGGGGATGTGAACCTGCTGGGCAAAGTCAAATGAGTAGTGGATGGTTGTGTCTAGGGAACGTGCGTTGTGTAGATCATCCAGCTCAATTGCCTCTTCAAATTGTTCAAAGTTGGTTTTGGCCTCCGCACAAGCGTTCCTGTAGAAATCTCTCTCTGTCTGTACACAGTCCAAATGTTCTTGCTGAGTCAAGACGCACTCGGACTTCTCCCTGTCTGGAAGGTTCGCAGAACGCACGAGTTTCAATGTGTTTTGCTGGCAAGTAAGGCACAAGTCTGTCATAGGCTTGGCGACGACAACACCAGGATGAAACTGTTCCCATAATTTTAAAAATGTGGTGTAGCAAACAGCTTGTTTTCCCGTTTCATCGCATGTTCTTTTAAACGCGCGCCACACGCTCATTTTGGTGTCTGACGACAAGAGCAGACGAATGTCATCGTTTTTGAATCCTGGGATTCTGCCGGGAAGGAGAACAGCATTTTCTTCAACGTAATTGGTTAAGAAGTTCTTGACGTCCTCGGTTACGGTTTGTGGCAACGTGTTGTGAGGTAGTCTCTTGCGGTTTCCATGGACCCTTTGACAGATTCTGTGGTCTTCATAGTGTTCTTTCAATCTGCGAAACCTTGAGTAGCTTATGCCATAAATGTTTAAGAACATTTCTCTGCAGATCGGACGGTTTAGGTAAAGAAAACTGCAGCGCGCACTTCGCTTTCTTTTTTCCCCAATGACATCGATCCTCGTGAACACTTGGATGTTCGCCAGTATGACGAGGTCGAGTTCTCCGTGCGATAGCTCCAGGCAGTTGTTTAAGTTAGACAGCACAACTTCTTTCTGAAATTGCTGAGAACAGTAGCTACCTTTCACACCCTGAGAACACTTGCATCCCTTGTCTAGAAACTTCTTAACTTTTGCTACGATTTCCTCGCTGTCAAGTAAGTCATCAGCTAGCTCGCATTCCGCCATGGTCTTTCCTTTAGAGTTGGATAATGCCGATACCAGTGCAGTGGTACGCAAGTTTACAGTGTAGTTGTCACGACAACGCGCCGGTATGTCCAAGTGATTGATACGGATTGGCTATTGTAATCATGTTGCGTTACCTGTCACGACTGTTTAGACCTCTATGCAAATTTTGGCCAGATTTCGCAGAGTCATGCTTGAATGAGCAACGACCATGTATCCTTGCAGTTTGTTTTGCTCTTTGATTTAAACTGTTTGAAAGTCTAACAATTTGAATGACAGTGTGGGATAGCATTGCGATAACAAGTGAGCTGCTAGAAGTAGAAGGAAAAAAAACTTGAATAGCAGTTTAAAAAGTGTATTTATTTAGTAAACAAATGGACTGGCTGGTTTTGGCAAACAACCACGACTGTCGGGCAACATGTTGACGAATAATCTTTGCATTTCCTCCACAAAACATGGCAACGAACTGGCGGTATTAAGGCTTTTTTCGCTGTTAAGGTGAGCTTTTGCGTAGCGAAAGTATTAAACATCAATTTTTGGTCTGTTCCGTTCATAGCCTGTTATTAACAAATCCGTTTGAAATTATTTATAAATAATTATTGCCATAACATGAGCCGCTCTACCGTTTAGGCCGCTAGTTCCATTCACAGCCAGTCATGACAATCCCTTTTCCCGTGCATGACCATCCGTTCAAAATTTTACTCGAACTGTTCAGCCGTTCAGGGCTACCGTTCGAAATATTTTTTAGCCGTTCAGCTGTGATTACCATCCGTTCGTAAATTTTCACGAGCCGTTCAGCCGTTCAGGACCATCCGTTCGAAATTTTACTCGAGCCGTTCAGCCGTTCAGGTCTACCGTTCGAAAAATTTTTTAGCCGTTCAGCCGTGATTACCATCCGTTCGAAATTTTTCGCTAGCCGTTCAGCCGTCATGCCAGTCCGTTCGGAATAAATTATCAGCCATTCAGCCGTTCGGTGTCATCCGTTTCAAACGGCTTCGTGAGCCGTTTCTTACCCGTTGGACAGCCGTGTGTTTCTCCCATTTAACGGAAAGCCGTTAGTGTACGTTTTCGTTTTTTGGTAAACTGGATGTCAGCGTTCTGTTCATTAAGGTGGTGGTGAAAAGCGTCAATTTCGTCTTTGTGAATGGCGGTAAAGGTGTCGTCAACATAGCGTAACCGGAGCGGTATTGTTTGTCAACAACAGAAACGGGTGACCCCATGGCTGTTCCAGGTAACTGTTTGTAGTGTTTCTAGATCTAGAGTAATTGATAATATCACTCAAGGCTGCATACCTTTCGTGACCTAAGGGCACGATCAAGATCAGATCTACTGACTGTTCTTTAAAAAGAGGAAGCTTAAGAATATGGCAGGGCTGTCACTAAGTTATTAGTAACCTGTAGCCCTATTCTCCACACTCATAGCCAATTTATAATAATAATAATCATCATCATCGGAGCGGTATTGTTTGTCGGCAAGTTGCAAGGGCGCGTTCCTCCACGTGTTGCATCACAATTTCTGCGACAACAACAGAAACAGGTGATCCCATGGCTGTTCCATGTAACTGCAAAATGCCACCATGGTGACTCATTCCAGTAAGTCTTTCCATGTTGGTTAAATAGAAACCTGAAAAGAAAGACGGGTCCATGCATTTATAATGTGGTGGATGGGTTGGGGGTGATTTTCTGAAAACTCTTAGCTAGTGTATTAATATTGAAACCACCCACATTAATTCTCAAAGACAAAATTAAGATGCTCCCTCTACAATGATAGAGAAATTATGCTTTACATACTTGATGGATACTTATAGCATGTACATTTACCATGTTTATTTGTTTTAGAGAGAAAATTGTCAACAGAGTCAACTGAGAGTGAGGATGATGACAATGTCCCTGTTAAAGTGCCTATG
>JAHPZR010021436.1:17500-24105 GCA_019787425.1 Platygyra sinensis | reverse complement strand
GTGGTAGTGTCTGCTTGTCTATCCACTTGATGTCGGCGACAATATCTGAATAATTCTTTTCCCCACGCTAACAATGGCCGCTCGCGCGAAAAAAACAATTTTCTGGCAACGCGGATTTGCTCTCACAGTCCATCAGCGCGGAGAGTGCACCATCGGGAGTTTGGTTAAGGCACGAGCTTAACGTATAACTGAAAGTTGTTGAATTGCGAACTACAGGCTCTGCTTAGCTATGTATAAAACGTGTGCATTTTGACATCATCAATTTTTTAAAAACGCCACAATAGGAATTTTGGTTTAGTTTCACGAGGAAACAAAGGCGTGTGCGCCTGTGGTCTTTTTTTTTTCCTGACAGGACATGAACCAAGATAGGCGTAGATGACATCGGAAAGGCTTCAACTTTTTGTTTACAAAGGTGAGCATATTCTTACCATTCACTTTATACCCTCCTCATGTCTGAAATATATACAAAACGGTTAAGAAGTTGTTATATTAACCTACTAAAGAAATTCAAAGTGTGTTAAAACTTATCGATGTCTGTGTCGTTTCACTCACAACATTATAGCAACTTATGATATGGTTTGCCCCAGGATTGGGAGGAGGGGGGGGGGGGCGGGGTCGGGCAACCCCGAGGAATTAGGCGTCCGGAAAGCGCCAGGGTGGGTTGGGATTTTGACATCACACGACGATCCCCAGAGTGGGAAAAATTTGACTCGAAAAACCGCCAACAGTTGAAGAGTTGAGAGGATCTGGTAATAAGATGGGGTGAGTGGTGCGAGCATTTTCGAAAATACCTCCAGAATTATATTTGAGCGAGAGTAAGTACATGTGAAGGAATATGGTGCTACTTGTGTTCTAAAGCAAAAAATGTCTGTGTTTCCTATGCCCATTCAGTTGCTCTGTCTTTTAAGTTCTAAAACATAAGCATACGTTTTCCCTCCCTAGCTTTTAGAAGAACTATTGGTACAAAAGACTCATTTAGAATCAAAATTTACTTTCATAATTACATGTCTTCACCAGATGTCGCCCTGCCATAGAAGTGTTTCGATGCTCTTCTCTATGTTTACAGGAATTTGCTAGCTAATAACTCCAAATGTCCAAATAAAATGAAATTCTGCGTCAATTCTGGTTGACCTCAGTTGAAACACTCAGTTGAATGAAAGCGGAAAAAGTATACAAACTATTCCCGGGTGGTGACATACAAATGAAATTCCAAAACAGCCCTGTGCGAAAATCGGCGCAATCTGCAGAATACCCCAGTGAAATCGAGGCGGGGGACAGAAGGGCCCGCTCGTCTACACGTCACGTTTCTCTGGGGGGAGGTCATAGCAATGAAACAATATCATATAAGAATTCGCCTCGTGACCAAAAATCACAGACACCATGTTAAAACGAGGTGGACGAACTGCGTTCAGTCTAGTCCATTGTTTTCCTGTGGTCAATAATTGTGTTATCCTTAGCAGTAACGGTTTTGCCCACGCTCTTCAGCTATATCTTTTTTTCCTTCCGATAATTTTTTTAAAATTTTTTTTAGATTTAAAAGAGGATAACTGATGGACATACTCTTATTATGTAATAAAAAACACTAAGTCACCTGTGATGCTTCATGTTAAGGACGAAAACGAAGCTTTCATGTTTCGCTGTCGAGCCCTGCTTTGTGGCGAAATCTCTTTACGGTTTTGCACGTACCACGTAACTCATTGCGCGTGCCCTGACGCGAAAAGCGTGCCGCAGGTAGGGGATGCGAAATGCAATACTAAGGAATCACCTTTAATAACGGCTTGAATCATTCGAAAATTTCATACAGCTCGTCAATTTTGTGACTTTCAGTGTCCTTCCTTTCTTCCTTTTCGGCAAGTGATAGTATGTAGGTTAAACCTGTATGAGCGGCACCTTCAGGGAAAATGGAGCCATGTATCGAGACTTCTAGGTGGGGGATCATTACGGGTAGCTTCTATTTAGTAAATATATGTTCTCGCGCGCTTCATGTGCGCGCGAATTCTAAGACCACAAATGTGATGGACACATGAATGAAATTAGAAAGAAACGGAACAAGCGCGATGTTTAACCTGAATGTTCCAGCCCTTTATACGACCCCACTACCTAGTACTGGTAAACCGGATTCTTATCTGCTTAAGATTACAAGCACGTACTTTAGGAAGGAAAAACCGGCTTCCATATTTATAATTCCTCAGTTTCATTCCACCCAGTTTATTTTCCCCAACTTTTTTACTAACGTTGGAGGGCCGTCATTCAACTGATGGAGACAGATCAACCGCTAGCCACATTGAAAAACGAAAAAGAAAAACTCAAGTTCTAATTAGACAGTCTACAACCCAGGATACTCAGCATTGGTGAAAAAAAACTATGGACGTCTCACTACTCTCAAGAGCGGTGTAAAGGTAATGACTTGAGAGAGGGAGACTGAGAGATAACGAGGCTTCACTGTACTTTGATTACCGAGTAGCATGAAAAATTTTGCGGGTTTCTACTATTTTTGCGGATTCTGCGGATTGACCCTCGATCCGCAAAAATAAAGTGTCCACAGAAAAAAAGACCCGCAAAAATAATTCACCGCAAAATTTAACTCGGCCGGCTCTTGACTCAATCTTAAAAAAGGTTGGAATTTTTAGTAGACGTGTGCCACGATACACCATACATACATACATTTCACTCAGCAAGCAACAGCCATCAAGAGCCATCCAAGGACATAAAAACCAAAGACAACCAATATCAGCAATGTCAGGCAAAACAGCTACCCTGACACAGTCCCTACAAAAAACGAAAAACACGGAAAAGGATTATTTCATTGGTTAGGGACCGGCGCCGTACCGCCATCCTTGTTCAGATCATTGTCTTCTACTTGTAAATTCTATGAGAACATGAAGGTAAACTGACAAAAAACTAAACCAGCAACATGCGGGTCGTTCTAAAAAGTGCAGGGACTATGAACACTTGCAGTCAGTCATGTATGGTTTTTTAGTAAATCACAAAACATCATAGTTATCATATGTACCCGGATTGTCGTCGCTTTAACACTAGGCCGAGAAAAATCCCAGCCGTGTCCCGCTGTTTGAAATCAACATCCAACGGCGTCCTCCCGGTGGTCACGTAGGCGTGCTGCCCCAGAAACGGAAAAAACGTCCCCAGCAAATAACACAGCAGACACAACTTAAAACTTGACGTCCCCAGGATAATCGCGCGGACAATCGGGGGTCCGTTCCCAAAACAGTAAGCCTTGGGCAAAAACGGTTCAGAAATGGACTATTTGATATGGAGAAAAAAACAGTTTTGTTTAGTCATTTTATATTAACGCTACTCAATTATTCGCTGGAAACTGTTAAGAAGACGCTCAATTATTCAACAACATACGTTTTTAGCTTGGATTCGATACCTTGATTATGTTTACCAACTGACTCTTAAAGATGGATTTTCCAGGCCGTTCTCTGCGCACGGGGGGGGGGGGGTCGGGGGGGGCGGGGGTCGAGAGTTTGGTGTGGTTTAAACCGGTGACGATTCTGTTTTGTTTTCCTGTAAGATCTCGTCAACAAAATGTAAGCATTTGCGCATACTACTTACATGAGGTAAATTCAAAAGTTTCGATGATCAACCGCCAAAAAACATTTATGACTGTCATTCTTTCTGATTGATCACCTTGATAAGAAAAAACTTCAAAGCCTGTAAAACTCATAGGCAACTATTGGAGGAAAGAATTTAAATGCGCCTCGAAGATAAGGTAAGCAGTTTTGCGGAACGAAATTAACATCGATTTGGGCCGTCTAATGTTTGTGAGCCTCGTCAACCATTAGACCGCATGATGACTTGCGCAGTAAATCAACGGACCTGGAAATCAGCTTTATAATGAGAACCACTTGTAATAAACTTCACATGCATGGCATCATAAAGCTTTAAGTGTTTTATGATTTCTTACATTTCCCTTTGTGCAACTTGTCAAGGATGAGGATGGCGATTCACAAATGCTTTCCCTTCAAGTACTGGACCGGTAACTTGGTGGGAAGTGGTCCAGTTTTTATGCGTTCTTACAGCCTCTTTTAATTTATTCTTTTTCGTGGACACAGGGTCCCGAATGCATTGTCTAACAAATTCTTGTGCTTGTAAACATGGGTTACATTGACTAGCCCAACCATACTTCCCTGCCTGAAGGCCTACATAAATTAATTTGTTTGTTTCGTTATTTTTCAAGGAAAGAGAAAATGATATTCCCACACGATGGCTGTTTAGCCGAAGGTGATCCTGACTTGGCGAAATTCATTATTCCCGACTAAAAACAAGTGCAAGCAGAAAAGGATAGTTTTTACTTTCTTACGTGGATGTATGCACATGCACGTAATTTTCCTCACTCTTTTTTTCCCAGTTATCTGTAAAGCAAACTGAAGTACAATGAACCGCCTGGAAAAATGGCTTAAAGCTGGCTGCCTTCAGTATTTAAAACGAAATTTAAGGAAAACATGAAAACACAGGTTAAATGTATTCAGTTTGAATATTTTAGGACGAACTTCGGAAGCTTTGATTTGGGTTAAAATATTCTGATGCGAGAATGAACAGTTTTGGTCAGCTATCTCGTACCTGGGGGGATGTGAAGAAAAAATAGTGGAATTTAAATCGACGACTAGTAGGATTGTAATTTAGGAACCAAAATATGCATAAAATTTTCAAATGTTCGCAAAATAACGTCCTTGGCTTGAATCGATTTGCTCGCAACCTTTAGATGGGTGGTATGCTTGCTTGTGCTCGGGGCGAAATGCCGGTGCACACTTTGTTCGCTCATAGTTTGGGATTCTTCTTAAAATGTTCTTTAGCTGTTGGAAATTTTCGTAACACCTCCCCATGCCCTTTCGTTCCGCATATAGGAGTTTCCTCCCCGCCGTTTAAGGCCGTTTTAACGGTCAGTTTCGCACCGTGTTCAAAGTTAGTTTTATTGTTTCGGATTCTGAACCATAACGTATGTCAATATCTTCTACGCAGAATATGCTCTAGCAATTGACAGAAATATCTCAGCACGAAACGTTGTTTATACATAGAAGCTATACCGCGTAATGATAGACAAAGTCTCGTTAAATGGGCTCATTTCCCGAAGGTGCCGCTCTATACAGGGCCCTTTAACCATACTCAATTGCCAGAAAAGGAAAAGAAGTACACTGAAAGTCACAAAATTGACGAGTGCTTGTATGGAATTACTTCGAATGATTCAAGCCGTTATCTAAGGTGATTCCTTAGTATTGCATTTCGGCATCTTCCCTACTGCGGCACGGATTTTCGCGTCAGAGCACGCGCAAATGAGTTACGTGTACGTGCAAAACGTAAGAAGAATTTCCCACAAGCAAGGTCTCCGACAGCGAAATGAAAGCTTGTTTTCCTCTTAAAATGAGCATGGTGACTTTATGTTTTTTTTTATGACCAACATAATAGTGTCCCTGTTATCCTCTTTAAATCCCTAAAAAAAATTTTTAAAAAAATTATCGGAAGGAAAAAAAGATATAGCGCCTGAAAGCGTGGGGCAAAACCGTTACACTCTCTAGGATGACAAATTTATGACCACCGAAAACAAGGGACTAGACGAACGCAGTTCGTCCACCTCGTTTTAAATGGTGTGATTTTGTTCACAAATTTTTATATGATATTGTTTCATTTCTATGATCCTACCCCCAGAGAAACTTGACGTGTAGACGAGAGGCCCTTCTCCCCCGCCTCGATTTCACTGGGAGTATTCTGCGAGTTGCGCCGATTTCGCACAGGCTTTTGGATTCATTTGTATGCACACCCGGAATAGTTTGTATATTTCCGCTTTCATTCAACTGATGTTTAACTGAGGTCCAGAATTGACCAGAATTTCATTTTATTTGACATTTGGAGTATACTAGCAAATCTGTAAACATAGAGAAGATCGAAAAACTTATGGCAGGGCGACATCTGGTGAAGACATGTAATTATGAAGTAAATTTTGATCTAAATGAGCTTTTGTACCAATAGTTCTTCTAAAGCTGGAGGAAAAGTATCTTATGTTTTAGAACTTAAAAGACAGAGCACTGATGGGCATAGAAAACAACATTTTTGCTTTAAAAAAGTAGCACCATATTCCTTACATGTACTTACTCTCGCTCAAATAAATTCTGGGTATTTTCGAATGGCGCACCACTCACCCCACTTATTCCCAGATCCTCTCAACTCTTCAAGTTGGCGGTCGAGTCAAATTTCCCACTCTGGGGATCGTCGTGGATGTCAAAATCCCAACCCACCTGCGCTTTACGAAGACTAATTCCTCGGGGTTGCCCGACCCCCCCCCCCCCCCCCCTCCCAATCCTGGGGCAAACCATTCATAAGTGCATAATGTTTGAGTGAAACAACACAGACATCGAAAGTTTTAACACATTGATTTCTTTAGTAGTTAATATAACAACTTCTTAACCGTGTATATATTTCAGACATGATGAGGGTATAAGTGATGTAAGAATATGCTCACCTTGTAACAAAGTTGAAGCCTTTCCGATGTCATCTACGCTATCTTGGTTCATGTTGTCAGAAAAACACAGCGCACACGCCTTTGTTCCTCGTAAACTAAACAAAATTCCTTTTTGGCGTTAAAAATT
>JAHPZR010021436.1:0-15000 GCA_019787425.1 Platygyra sinensis | reverse complement strand
GGGCGGCGCTTATTCGAGTAAATACGGTATCACTGTTCAGAAATGCTCTGTTGCAATGTGAAGTTCATATTCTTGCACAATTTAATAATCCTCAGCAAGTTTTGTTCAGATGGATTAAAAGAAAACTATTGCCTTATTAAAGTATATTTTGTTCCTGATCAGTTCAGTGTGGACAGTTTCTTTTTGTTTTGTTTGTTTGTTTGTTTGTTGTTGTTTTTTTAATTCCTTGCCAATATGTTCCCAGGGGAGGGGGATTTGATCTCAAGTTTTCCCCAGGGTCTGGGGGTTGGTGGGTGTCAATTGACTAGTGCATAATAGTCTTCTGCCCTCGAAAGGTCTCCCATTGAACAACAGAACTTAAAACACATCAAACATCTAAAGGACTATTATTATTATTATTATTATTATTATTATTATTATTATTTTTTTTTTTTTTTTTTTTTTTTTTTTATATATATATATATCTTGTTCGTCCAGAACACCACTGTTTAAGAGGGTGTTATACCTGTAAAACGAAACGCATGGATTCAGTTCATTCTATCTATAAGAAAGTTGTCCTTGTCACAAACTTCCCCAAAAACTTTTCTGAGGGGTGTTTTCTCGTAAAATGTTAAAAAAGAATATAAGTGTAGTTATATTAACTGCAAAAAAGGGAAAATTTTTCATAAGTTGCAAATTTTTGACGTTTACGACCTTGATAATAGTGTCCGCTTTCAATGCTGCAAATTTGAACTTTCATTAAAACTCAATGAAAATATAATAAAATAAATAATGAATAAAATAATATGAATGGGAATTTGCAGTGGCATCTCCTCGAAGTGGCTCTTCATCCACTGTTTTCCAGCTCGAATTAGAATTTAGAAGTGTTGATTTTTGTGGAGGGAGGAAAACCGGAAAACCCGGAGAAAAACCCTCTGCGCAGGGACGACAACCAACAACAAACTCAACCCACATGTGGCGCCGGGTCCGGGAATCGAACACGGGCCACATTGGTGGGAGGCAAGCGCTCTCACCACTGCGCCATCCCCGCTGAAAATATCGTGTGCGAGGCCTTGGTAATCCTTTATTTGGTAATTTTGATAAATAAGTCTTCATAAGTTGAATAACTTAAAACTAAACGCGCAGTGACTCATGCTTACAGCGATCGACTCCGGAGCGATCGCTCCGGGTTCGAGCCGTAGCCGGAGACATTGTGTTGTGTTCTTGGGGCAAGACACTTAACTCTCAGAGTGCCTATCTCCACCCAGGTGTAAAGATGGGTACCGGCGAATTGTATGTTGGGTGTAACGCTTGATGGACTGCCATCCCATCAAGGGGGAGAAAAGTTTCATGCTATACTACTCTTACTACTCTTTACTACTCTTTACTACTCTTTACTACTCTTTACTACTCTTTACTACTCTTTACTACTCTTTACTACTCTTTACTACTCTTTACTACTCTTTACTACTCTTTACTACTCTTTACTACTCTTTACTACTCTTTACTACTCTTTACTACTCTTTACTACTCTTTACTACTCTTTACTACTCTTTACTACTCTTTACTACTCTTTACTACTCTTTACTACTCTTTACTACTCTTTACTACTCTTTACTACTCTTTACTACTCTTTACTACTCTTTACTACTCTTTACTACTCTTTACTACTCTTTACTACTCTTTACTACTCTTTACTACTCTTTACTACTCTTTACTACTCTTTACTACTCTTTACTACTCTTTACTACTCTTTACTACTCTTTACTACTCTTTACTACTCTTTACTACTCTTTACTACTCTTACTACTCTTTACTACTCTTTACTACTCTTTACTACTCTTTACTACTCTTTACTACTCTTTACTACTCTTTACTACTCTTTACTACTCTTTACTACTCTTTACTACTCTTTACTACTCTTTACTACTCTTTACTACTCTTTACTACTCTTTACTACTCTTTACTACTCTTTACTACTCTTTACTACTCTTTACTACTCTTTACTACTCTTTACTACTCTTTACTACTCTTTACTACTCTTTACTACTCTTTACTACTCTTTACTACTCTTTACTACTCTTTACTACTCTTTACTACTCTTTACTACTCTTTACTACTCTTTACTACTCTTTACTACTCTTTACTACTCTTTACTACTCTTTACTACTCTTACTACTCTTTACTACTCTTTACTACTCTTTACTACTCTTTACTACTCTTTACTACTCTTTACTACTCTTTACTACTCTTTACTACTCTTTACTACTCTTTACTACTCTTTACTACTCTTTACTACTCTTTACTACTCTTTACTACTCTTTACTACTCTTTACTACTCTTTACTACTCTTTACTACTCTTTACTACTCTTTACTACTCTTTACTACTCTTTACTACTCTTTACTACTCTTTATACTCTTTACTACTCTTTACTACTCTTTACTACTCTTTACTACTCTTTACTACTCTTTACTACTCTTTACTACTCTTTACTACTCTTTACTACTCTTTACTACTCTTTACTACTCTTTACTACTCTTTACTACTCTTTACTACTCTTTACTACTCTTTACTACTCTTACTACTCTACTACTCTTTACTACTCTTTACTACTCTTTACTACTCTTTACTACTCTTTACTACTCTTTACTACTCTTTACTACTCTTTACTACTCTTTACTACTCTTTACTACTCTTTACTACTCTTTACTACTCTTTACTACTCTTTACTACTCTTTACTACTCTTTACTACTCTTTACTACTCTTTACTACTCTTTACTACTCTTTACTACTCTTTACTACTCTTTACTACTCTTTACTACTCTTTACTACTCTTTACTACTCTTTACTACTCTTTACTACTCTTTACTACTCTTTACTACTCTTTACTACTCTTTACTACTCTTTACTACTCTTTACTACTCTTTACTACTCTTTACTACTCTTTACTACTCTTTACTACTCTTTACTACTCTTTACTACTCTTTACTACTCTTTACTACTCTTTACTACTCTTTACTACTCTTTACTACTCTTTACTACTCTTTACTACTCTTTACTACTCTTTACTACTCTTTACTACTCTTTACTACTCTTTACTACTCTTTACTACTCTTTACTACTCTTTACTACTCTTTACTACTCTTTACTACTCTTTACTACTCTTTACTACTCTTTACTACTCTTTACTACTCTTTACTACTCTTTACTACTCTTTACTACTCTTTACTACTCTTTACTACTCTTTATACTCTTTACTACTCTTTACTACTCTTTACTACTCTTTACTACTCTTTACTACTCTTTACTACTCTTTACTACTCTTTACTACTCTTTACTACTCTTTACTACTCTTTACTACTCTTTACTACTCTTTACTACTCTTTACTACTCTTTACTACTCTTTACTACTCTTTACTACTCTTTACTACTCTTTACTACTCTTTACTACTCTTTACTACTCTTTACTACTCTTTACTACTCTTTACTACTCTTTACTACTCTTTACTACTCTTTACTACTCTTTACTACTCTTTACTACTCTTTACTACTCTTTACTACTCTTTACTACTCTTTACTACTCTTTACTACTCTTTACTACTCTTTACTACTCTTTACTACTCTTTACTACTCTTTATACTACTCTTTTACTACTCTTTACTACTCTTTACTACTCTTTACTACTCTTTACTACTCTTTACTACTCTTTACTACTCTTTACTACTCTTTACTACTCTTTACTACTCTTTACTACTCTTTACTACTCTTTACTACTCTTTACTACTCTTACTACTCTTTACTACTCTTTACTACTCTTTACTACTCTTTACTACTCTTACTACTCTTTACTACTCTTTACTACTCTTTACTACTCTTTACTACTCTTTACTACTCTTTACTACTCTTTACTACTCTTACTACTCTTTACTACTCTTTACTACTCTTTACTACTCTTTACTACTCTTTACTACTCTTTACTACTCTTTACTACTCTTTACTACTCTTTACTACTCTTTACTACTCTTTACTACTCTTTACTACTCTTTACTACTCTTTACTACTCTTTACTACTCTTTACTACTCTTTACTACTCTTTACTACTCTTTACTACTCTTTACTACTCTTTACTACTCTTTACTACTCTTTACTACTCTTTACTACTCTTTACTACTCTTTACTACTCTTTACTACTCTTTACTACTCTTTACTACTCTTTACTACTCTTTACTACTCTTTACTACTCTTTACTACTCTTTACTACTCTTTACTACTCTTTACTACTCTTTACTACTCTTTACTACTCTTTACTACTCTTTACTACTCTTTACTACTCTTTACTACTCTTTACTACTCTTTACTACTCTTTACTACTCTTTACTACTCTTTTACTACTCTTTACTACTCTTTACTACTCTTTACTACTCTTTACTACTCTTTACTACTCTTTACTACTCTTTACTACTCTTTACTACTCTTTACTACTCTTTACTACTCTTTACTACTCTTTACTACTCTTTACTACTCTTTACTACTCTTTACTACTCTTTACTACTCTTTACTACTCTTTACTACTCTTTACTACTCTTTACTACTCTTTACTACTCTTTACTACTCTTTACTACTCTTTACTACTCTTTACTACTCTTTACTACTCTTTACTACTCTTTACTACTCTTTACTACTCTTTACTACTCTTTACTACTCTTTACTACTCTTTACTACTCTTTACTACTCTTTACTACTCTTTACTACTCTTTACTACTCTTTACTACTCTTTACTACTCTTTACTACTCTTTACTACTCTTACTACTCTTTACTACTCTTTACTACTCTTTACTACTCTTTACTACTCTTTACTACTCTTTACTACTCTTTACTACTCTTTACTACTCTTTACTACTCTTTACTACTCTTTACTACTCTTTACTACTCTTTACTACTCTTTACTACTCTTTACTACTCTTACTACTCTTTACTACTCTTTACTACTCTTTACTACTCTTACTACTCTTTACTACTCTTTACTACTCTTTACTACTCTTTACTACTCTTTACTACTCTTTACTACTCTTTACTACTCTTACTACTCTTTACTACTCTTTACTACTCTTTACTACTCTTTACTACTCTTTACTACTCTTTACTACTCTTTACTACTCTTTACTACTCTTTACTACTCTTACTACTCTTTACTACTCTTTACTACTCTTTACTACTCTTTACTACTCTTTACTACTCTTTACTACTCTTTACTACTCTTTACTACTCTTTACTACTCTTTACTACTCTTTACTACTCTTTACTACTCTTTACTACTCTTTACTACTCTTTACTACTCTTTACTACTCTTTACTACTCTTTACTACTCTTTACTACTCTTTACTACTCTTTACTACTCTTTACTACTCTTTACTACTCTTTACTACTCTTTACTACTCTTTACTACTCTTTACTACTCTTACTACTCTTTACTACTCTTTACTACTCTTTACTACTCTTTACTACTCTTTACTACTCTTTACTACTCTTTACTACTCTTTACTACTCTTTACTACTCTTTACTACTCTTTACTACTCTTTACTACTCTTTACTACTCTTTACTACTCTTTACTACTCTTTACTACTCTTTACTACTCTTACTACTCTTTACTACTCTTTACTACTCTTTACTACTCTTTACTACTCTTTACTACTCTTTACTACTCTTTACTACTCTTTACTACTCTTTACTACTCTTTACTACTCTTTACTACTCTTTACTACTCTTTACTACTCTTTACTACTCTTTACTACTCTTTACTACTCTTTAACTACTCTTTACTACTCTTTACTACTCTTTACTACTCTTTACTACTCTTTACTACTCTTTACTACTCTTTACTACTCTTTACTACTCTTTACTACTCTTTACTACTCTTTACTACTCTTTACTACTCTTTACTACTCTTTACTACTCTTTACTACTCTTTACTACTCTTTACTACTCTTTACTACTCTTTACTACTCTTTACTACTCTTTACTACTCTTACTACTCTTTACTACTCTTTACTACTCTTTACTACTCTTTACTACTCTTTACTACTCTTTACTACTCTTTACTACTCTTTACTACTCTTTACTACTCTTTACTACTCTTTACTACTCTTTACTACTCTTTACTACTCTTTACTACTCTTTACTACTCTTTACTACTCTTTACTACTCTTTACTACTCTTTACTACTCTTTACTACTCTTTACTACTCTTTACTACTCTTTACTACTCTTTACTACTCTTTACTACTCTTTACTACTCTTTACTACTCTTTACTACTCTTTACTACTCTTTACTACTCTTTACTACTCTTTACTACTCTTTACTACTCTTTACTACTCTTTACTACTCTTTACTACTCTTTACTACTCTTTACTACTCTTTACTACTCTTTACTACTCTTTACTACTCTTTACTACTCTTTACTACTCTTTACTACTCTTTACTACTCTTTACTACTCTTTACTACTCTTTACTACTCTTTACTACTCTTTACTACTCTTTACTACTCTTTACTACTCTTTACTACTCTTTACTACTCTTTACTACTCTTACTACTCTTTACTACTCTTTACTACTCTTTACTACTCTTTACTACTCTTTACTACTCTTTACTACTCTTTACTACTCTTTACTACTCTTTACTACTCTTTACTACTCTTTACTACTCTTTACTACTCTTTACTACTCTTTACTACTCTTTACTACTCTTTACTACTCTTTACTACTCTTTACTACTCTTTACTACTCTTTACTACTCTTTACTACTCTTTACTACTCTTTACTACTCTTTACTACTCTTTACTACTCTTTACTACTCTTTACTACTCTTTACTACTCTTTACTACTCTTTACTACTCTTTACTACTCTTTACTACTCTTTACTACTCTTTACTACTCTTTACTACTCTTTACTACTCTTTACTACTCTTTACTACTCTTTACTACTCTTTACTACTCTTTACTACTCTTTACTACTCTTTACTACTCTTTACTACTCTTTACTACTCTTTACTACTCTTTACTACTCTTTACTACTCTTTACTACTCTTTACTACTCTTTACTACTCTTTACTACTCTTTACTACTCTTTACTACTCTTTACTACTCTTTACTACTCTTTACTACTCTTTACTACTCTTACTACTCTTTACTACTCTTTACTACTCTTTACTACTCTTTACTACTCTTTACTACTCTTTACTACTCTTTACTACTCTTTACTACTCTTTACTACTCTTTACTACTCTTTACTACTCTTTACTACTCTTTACTACTCTTTACTACTCTTTACTACTCTTTACTACTCTTTACTACTCTTTACTACTCTTTACTACTCTTTACTACTCTTTACTACTCTTTACTACTCTTTACTACTCTTTACTACTCTTACTACTCTTTACTACTCTTTACTACTCTTTACTACTCTTTACTACTCTTTACTACTCTTTACTACTCTTTACTACTCTTTACTACTCTTTACTACTCTTTACTACTCTTTACTACTCTTTACTACTCTTTACTACTCTTTACTACTCTTACTACTCTTTACTACTCTTTACTACTCTTTACTACTCTTTACTACTCTTACTACTCTTTACTACTCTTTACTACTCTTACTACTCTTTACTACTCTTTACTACTCTTTACTACTCTTTACTACTCTTTACTACTCTTTACTACTCTTTACTACTCTTTACTACTCTTTACTACTCTTTACTACTCTTTACTACTCTTACTACTCTTTACTACTCTTTACTACTCTTTACTACTCTTTACTACTCTTTACTACTCTTTACTACTCTTTACTACTCTTTACTACTCTTTACTACTCTTTACTACTCTTACTACTCTTTACTACTCTTTACTACTCTTTACTACTCTTTACTACTCTTTACTACTCTTTACTACTCTTTACTACTCTTTACTACTCTTTACTACTCTTTACTACTCTTTACTACTCTTTACTACTCTTTACTACTCTTTACTACTCTTACTACTCTTTACTACTCTTTACTACTCTTTACTACTCTTTACTACTCTTTACTACTCTTACTACTCTTACTACTCTTTACTACTCTTTACTACTCTTTACTACTCTTTACTACTCTTACTACTCTTTACTACTCTTTACTACTCTTTACTACTCTTTACTACTCTTTACTACTCTTTACTACTCTTTACTACTCTTTACTACTCTTACTCTCTTTACTACTCTTTACTACTCTTTACTACTCTTTACTACTCTTTACTACTCTTTACTACTCTTTACTACTCTTTACTACTCTTTACTACTCTTTACTACTCTTTACTACTCTTTACTACTCTTTACTACTCTTTACTACTCTTTACTACTCTTTACTACTCTTTACTACTCTTACTACTCTTTACTACTCTTTACTACTCTTTACTACTCTTTACTACTCTTTACTACTCTTTACTACTCTTTACTACTCTTTACTACTCTTTACTACTCTTTACTACTCTTTACTACTCTTTTCGTGGGAGGTGATAACATATCCCAAACTAGTAACCCATCCTACTCTTAACCTTTTTCAACATCACTTAACTTACCACATCTAGGGAAACTTGATTATGTTGTAGGGCTACTTCTCCGCCCCTGAAAAAATCGCAACTATGGACAGTTTGAACATTTGAAACTAACAAATCAGTCCCTACCCGTCGCCCAGTTTTTGTTTCGCCCGCTGTTATCTATGCAGCGCCCTGAGTAACTGAACGCCTGGAAGATGTAACAGTCAGTATAGTCATAGTTAACAGTTTTTTTGTTTCCGATAAACAAACCCTTCAATGTGATAGCGATTTTACGGCATTTTTACTGTCACAGTTTTGAAAAGAAAACGTAGTGGTTTCGAATTACCTCTTGCATTAAACAATAAAACCCGACAAATAATCTCAAACAGAAGTAATACGAAACTAAATTAATTGCTTGATTATTTCCCACACAATTGAAAACCACTCTACCGACCAGGAACACCCGCCATATGATAAATAATAAATAAATAATAAAAGCTTTATTAACGTGTCAATCGTTCTAGTTTTTACAAGTAAATACTAATTGGGGAAACCTACTTTACTGAAACATAACATAATTAATGATTTCTATTTCTTTTCTACTGTTCCGTAGCTGACTTGTAATATAAGATAAGCCTTCCCTCGACATCCTTAACCTCAAAGGCCTTGGAAAGAAATAAAACGCTAATAAAACCCTTGATGACTCGGTAGAGTTTCTAACACTGAGTTGTCATTTTTCACAAGCTACACGGAAATGGCTAAAGTTATTGAGAAAGGCGAATCCATGACGCACATGAACCCAGTTGCAGAAGAAGCCATGTCAGTGGCAAGCTCTTCAGATGATTCAGCTGCTGCTGCGGCAGTGTTTCCGACATCTTGGTACGTAACATTAACTAATAATACAATAATACTAAAAAAATCAGTTTTTGTTTTTCTAGCAATTAATCATTTGGGTCAAACGTGCCATTATTGGTAAGGCTTCTGGAAAATTGAGCCCAATCTAGATTCTCCTTTTCTACAATTATCAGTTATAACACTGACGAAATTCATCAGTGATCAATAACAGGACAGACGCATAAAAAACTGACGTCAATTTGTTAATCGAAAGTTCACTGATTATTGTCATTTGATTGACTTTTACTATCATTTTTTCGTTATTCTCAAAATGCTTTTGCAGTGCTGTAACTCTCATTTATGGCCATGAAACTACAGCTCGTTGTTGTTGTTGTTGTTGTTGTTGTTGTTGTTGTTGATAAACCAGTGGTTCTCAACCTAAATTACAACAATTAATAATAATAATAATAATAATAATAATAATAATAGAAATACAGCATTTAAAAAACAAAAATACTAGAGAATAAATAGTATATACATTAACATTTAAGATAACAAAGACATATATACACGTCAGAAAAGCTCTCGTGGGAAGATTCAAAGAAAAAAACTACAAAAACAAACAAAAACGCAATCTGAGTCAATCAGGTTTTTTTTTCTTTCTTTTCAATCTATATCATCAGACAACCTCATGCGTCAAAGAATAGATGGAGAACTAGAACAACTGAGAAGTAATGTGCATAGAATCCTTACCGAGCAGCAACAAGAATTCGCTCAAGCTTTTGGTCTTCACGATGAACATTCATCCTCGGAAGTAAGTCACATCATAATTCGTACCCATCCGAAGAGTCGGTTTCATGAACTTTGCATTTTGCGGTGACACTCTATCTCCCTTTTTTATCTAGCCGAGGAGATTTTTTTCAACCGTTTAGCATACTAGCATTGCTTCAGTTCCCGTTTGGGTACTCTCTATACTGGCCTATACGGGAAGGCTCCGCCCGAAAGGAGTACCATTTTCAGGCTTCAGGTATAACAAAGGTAGAAGTATATGAAAGAGCAGGGAAATCGGTCATTTAGTTATTTAAAAAGGCCTTTACAGACTTTAATTAAAAGATTCGAATAGACGCCCCTTAAGGTTTGTATAAGTTTATTTATTAAGCACTTCATGAAAACGAGAACAAGACTTCCTAAGCTAAGATAGGTATGTGAAAGGGGTACCTTTTCTCAATAAACGGTATACAAAAGGAGTACCTTTTCTGCCAAAATGGTATATGAAAGGGTAAGGGGTTGGACCTTGGGGCGGAGCCTCCCCGTATAAAACTTTGTTAAGTACCCCCCGCCCCTCCCCCCGGGCTTCAGTTGCAGGTGCACCCTTGCCAGCAGAGGGATCAAGCTATCAATTAACATCCCGTCCACGCTAAAACACAATAAATCACTAGAAATTTGGATTTGTGTTTGAGGAAAACCTGGACAGGAAAATGACATGATTAACATACATGCCATCGTTTTCTACAAGGTTCATTTTCAAAAGGTTTTCGTCCACACTAAAGCTAAAAGCGGAGGTTTCAAATTCCTCAGGTTTAAAGAGTGTCCATTGGAAGAGCTACCTTTTCGTGATGAATTATAAGGCTCATTTCCGCCGCTCTCTGGTCTCTGGTCTACCTTCCCCGAGAAGAGAGTGAGTTCGGGGGAGGAGCGCGGGATCCTCTCCCGGACAGCGGCTGTTAATAGAGCCTAGATGAATAAGCGTGGACAAAATAAAACAGAATTTCTCCGGTGTAGCGTGGATGGGGCGTTTAGCTCAGACTCTACCATAATAGAAATTATTAACTATGCTTTGTAACTTTATTCTTCTCTTCTGAAAAGAGAACCATTCACTCGAAAATTCCAGAAATCCCGGGGGAAATTCCTCTAAAAAAGTTCCCAATTTTTGGTATACCTCGGAAATTGCTACTTCATTCGTCACTGGAACTTTCATCGAATGGAAAGTGCCTGTACATGTCGCGAAAGACAAAAGTGTTCTAAGCGATATGTAAAATTAATCATATTCACCGAATTATTGAATCAGTTAATGTTCTGTTACAGGCATCCACTTCGCATGTTGTCCCCCAGGGTAGCTATGGTGATGACACAAGTTCAGGTTAGCGCCATTTGTATAAACGGAGGTGGAATCATGGATAATGCCCCTAAAATCGAATATTATCCCTTCGGGTGTCACCCAGGAAACCTTAACCAGTGTAATATTATGCTCGGTTGAAAGTCATACGCTCGTGCTTTCCCCTCTGCACCTATTGAACGAACACATTGTTCCATACAAGTGAATGTATGAAAGATCATTTATTTGAACTGCGGAATGAAAAAGTTTATCCTGGGTGCCAGAGGCTTTTCATGCGCGGTTTCCGGTTTCGAGTCTTCAAAGTGACCCGCCCGCCTGTGTGAAAGACAACAAAACTCGTCCCCGTAGTTTATTTTTTCTTTTTCGCCGCTCGTGTCTTCCGCCGAACAACGCGAGAAAAACCTCTGGTACCTCTGGCGTCGCAATATCATAAAGCCAATCGCTCTTTGTTTTCCACTTTTCAACAAAAATTCAAAGCCAGATGCTTTAGCTTGTGTTCCTGTCGTTTATTTCTAAAACTATTTATACTGGAGAAACCTAACAAAAGTATCATCTGTTTGTTACAAGAACGAGTTTAAATATATTGAGCCCAGTAAGAGGTTGTTCTGCTTCTCAACTGGCTATTCGAACAAAAGATGAGCCTTAGTACCCTCTAGTTTCAGTGATGGCGTAGATCTTTAGCTATCTTTGGTAGTAACAAAGAAACACAAAAATGTAAGTTTACTGAAGTATTAGTAACGTATCCTTATGTTCAGATTAAATTGTGATGGACGCAATCCTTCTTACATAGCAATCATTCCCAGCACACTCATGCTTAAGGACGCGGAATTATCTGTAGTTTGTTTGAATCTGCTGCGGAAAGCTTTGCAACGTGTATCCCTCCCTGAAATAAGGATCACTTCCAAGTATATATCTATGTAATAATATAGGCTACCCTCTCGAGCCATGATTCTGGTGGATTAAGGTTGTATTATGTTATTATTGTTCTATTTACCTGTTACCATTACCCGTAATAGATGAATGCCAATTTCTGGCGGAGGATGATTCGGACTGCGAAGCAACACATGATTACACAGTAAGTTAAGAAGATTTTCACGATCCTCTTTTCCGCGCTTTCCTTTTTCGTATCCAGTTTTAAAATATTAAGAACTGTTAAATCAACTAAATGAGGGAGAAAGAAATATTAGCTGTTACACGTGAACGATTATGTGAGGCCTGGGTTACTTTAAAACAGGATCAAAACCGCTTGGAAAAACTCCACACAAACATTGACAATAACTAATCAGAAGTATAAAGCACATAACGAATAGCGGGAAATTAAATGTCTGTCAATCTGTCATATTTTATTGATTATTTTTTGTCTTGTGGTGGAAAGGGGTAGGAGGGAGGAGATAGTGTGGGGACAGTGAGAGGGATAGAGCTCCCTCTTTCCTCAAGCTACAGGAAAATTCGAATCCTACTTTGATTCGGTTGTAATGTTTATGTGAAACAGTACGCTTCTATCTTCAACTCTTAGCGTTTTATGACTGGCTATAGACAAGAGAAAATGAGGTGATCATAGTCTCTTGCTATAGACATGTCATCTCACATTGTTATACACTAGTGTTAATTATTCCTAAACGCTTTTTTTGTTTGTTTTGTGTCAATACCCCAAAAAAGTAGCGATATTTGCAATTTTAAAGATAGTTTTTGACCACCGAAATGAAAGTCTGTGTACAAGCTCCAGTAAAGGCGGTAAAAAATTTGTCAAGCGAGGCGAGCCGACTAGGGCCAAAAAATGCCAAAAAGAACTCAGTAAGCGAAGCGAGTGTGGCAGGAGGAAGACTCCGGGGAGGACGCCTTTCACTTATGATAAATGGCCGGATTGTTACCCCCCCCCCCCCCACCCCTGGGAACGGGACGACGGTTAGCAGGTTACGTTAATAAGAGTTACTTAATGAGAAATAGCACACAAACTGCAGTTACAAACATGACAATAAAACGCATGTTGGAAAACAAAATTATTTAACTTTAACTTGACGTTTCGTATGTTTCTACATACATCTTCAGAAGTGACCGTTAGTAATACAAGTAGCAACTAAGTTTAAATTTAGATAAGTACTAAGTAACAATAACAATGACAAAAGCTGAGCACAAAAAATATTTGCATACAAAAGATGCAAACTAATAGAGGTAAAGCTTTTCGCTGCTTACATTATCGTTTAGGGTCGGTTTGAGTTCTTGAATTAGAAGAGTCTCCTTTATCTTGCAGTGGATATCAGAGCGACCTTTTGCTAATATTTCGAAGTGGTCCCATTTTAAGTTGTGACCAGTTGACGTGACGTGGTCTGCGATAGCAGATGCATGACAGGCACTAGTGATCCCTTTAAAATGTTTCAGTTTTCCTGTCATCAGGGGCACCCAACGAGAATATAGTTCAAAACACTAAAACATAGCATTGTTGAATGTATTTTGGTATTTAAACGGTAGATATAGGCATATGTTTATCCCCTAAAAATTTTTCATCTGTTCGGATTTCCTAGCTGAAAGTCTAGTGATCCGAAAATTACAGGGATCAAAACTTACCTTTTCGAAAATTTCAGCCAGAAAAAAGGCTCCCGAAAATTATAGGTGACCTTTTTAGGGTAAAAATCCGTTAAAAATAGGCAATTATACCATATTTTAGATGTTCGAAAATCTTAGGAGAAGCAGGCAAGCAAGAAATTTTACAAAAATGTTCCGAAAATTCTAGATCTCAAATCGTCTTCCGAACAGATATATTTCCGAAAATTGTCGTTGGGTGCCCCTGTGTCATGCAATCTACGTTTTGTTTTGCAGATGTAAAAATCCTGGCAGTCCCAACAACTAGCCTTATAAACAACTTTTGACATTTGAGAACGGTTAATCTTATCTTTGTAGGGAAAAAAGGACTTGATGCGATGAGCGCTTTGGAAAATCACCCTAAGATCAATGCAGCCATAAAATCTATTAATGCAGGTCTTAAGCTGTTTAGTAACAATTTTACTTTGTGCTCCTAAATAAGGTAGAATTAAGATTGTTTCTTTTTTGGGAACTGTGGTGGTTGGATTTCTCGGTCTGTTTTGCTGTCTGTTCAAAACATCATTGATGTTGTAATTGATAACACCAGCAGGGTAACCATTCTCTAACAACAGTTTTCCTCAGTTCATCCAGACAAGATCGTAAAAGGGACGGCGACGAACAGATGCGAAAACAACGAAAAGTGAGTGTGCGGATGAGGTTTACTTTGTATTTCCTAGGTGTGAAGGAGTCCCATTTTGTGTACAGGCCGGTAAAGGTCTTCTTTCGGTAAATAGATGTTGAGAAAGTGTGATTGCATCGTTTGATGAGAATGTCACAAGAAAGGGATTGCATTGTTCTCTTCAAATTCAACGGTGATGTAAGCAGCGAAAAGCTTTACCTCTATTAGTTTGCATCTTTTGTATGCAAATATTTTTGTGGCTCAGCTTTTGTCATTGTTATTGTTACTTAGTTACTTATCT
>JAHPZR010021434.1:10000-31086 GCA_019787425.1 Platygyra sinensis | reverse complement strand
TCAAAGTACCTTGCAGTCTGGCTTCTCTCGGTAAGTACAAATAGTTCAGTTACTCCCTTCTTGAAATGTACGTATATGCAACATAATCTGTGGAACAGAATATAAGTGATAGAAATTTTAAAAAATGTTCTTTTGATTTCCCAGAGCGTTAACAAATTTTTTTTTCTCGCAAGTGCAAATGTCTTGAAAATAAGTTTTAAAAATGACGTTTACCAGAATTTTGTCAGCAAACTTTCTCTACTTTTACGTCATCAGTTCAGACGTGATGGCATTAGTTCATAAAATTTGCAGTCGTTTTTTGAAAAAGTGGTAACAGTTTTCTCCGCTTTCTATTTAATTTTACGCATACACTGTAACTAATAAGTGCCGCTGTATCAAAACTCTATTTAACCATACAAGAAGTAAGGCAAAACATTTATCTCTTGGCTTTCCCTACACGAGTTGTTCGTTTGAACAAGGAAGAGCTAGTCTTTCACATTCACTTCTCTCTCTGTAGGAGGGTAGCTGTATTATTTCAGGAATCAGTTACAACGGCAAAACAGAGGATGGCAAAGTGAAGTGGGATGGACTCCGGAATATCAGGCTTTCAATTTATGAAACAATGTACACATTTCAGGTGAAGTGAAAGTCGTGAGTAAAGTGTTTTCAAGTTCACTTGCGTTTACTCCATGTGTAGAGTGCTGTACAGTCAATGACGTGTTAAAGAACTACTTTTTCTGCGTCACAACGTTTCAGCGCCTTGAAAGTTGATATTAAAGATTTGTTGCCCTGATTAGAAAATGATTCATTCAACATTGTAAGGAGACCAAAGTGTGGAAAATACATTTGTTACATGACTACTGGTACCATGCAACCTCGCCGGGCGCCTCCACGATATGTTAAAAGAATGTTAAATGTTAAAATGATAAATATTCATAGTGGTCAGTGCGTTTTGATAGCTACAAAAGTAGCTGAGTACGTTTCCAAGATACTCGAAAATCGAATTTTACTGAACGCTTTTGTCGCCCCGCCCCATTGTGGTTCTCAGGCAGCCACTTAAACTGTAGTCAACAAATATTTCAAGTTACATGTAACATAATAGACTTAAAAATCCCAACTGGCGGAAGGCAGAGCAGTTGGCTTTTTAAAAGCATCAAAATTACATGATTTTATAGAAATTTAAGCTTTGTTTTGTGATCTATGAATGAGTTACCAAACTGCAATCTCCATCATATTGCTTGATATATTTAATTAAGTTGTACTGAAATTGGTTGTTTATTTTTTCCTTCAGCACTGCATCGATTCCTTCAATATCAATACCAACAAATGGGTGTTCAGGTTTGTGAACAATTTTATTCAACTAAGTCCATCCTGGATTGAATGTTTTTCTCTTTTTTTTCCAAGAAATGGTTTCTCTCCCTAGAAGAAATGTGCTAATTGTAGGTCAATTCCAGGGTAATTGGCTCTCAGCGGTGCGATTTATTCACGAATCGCACTATCTTTTACTCTAAATCGCATCTTTTTCTCAGCCAATGAGAAAGGGGCAGTAAAACAAAACAACCAATCAGATTTTAATGCTTTTTTAAACTAACCAATCAGATTGCAGGAAAAATGTTTGGCAAATTTGGGTATTAAATTGTGCGATTTCAAAATGGGTCTAATAAAGTGGCAATTGAACTTCGAGTCGTGCAATTTTGGTCTGAAATCATACTTGTGATTGCAAATCAAACGAGCGCTGTGCGCTCGGTCAATTTTGAAATCACGCGTATGATTTCAGACCAAATTGCACTCCACTCAATTCAATTACCATTATGTATTCTAGAAAAATACCGGTAACCATGCAAAAATTGAAGCCGTTATTATAGACGAAATAAGTATTGCAATAACAAGTAATGGCAGAAGTTATTTAAATTAACATGGTAAACTGTTTTACATTCCATTCCTGTAGGTATATCTTTAAACGCCTTCGTTTCCTTGGCAACAAGAACTTGTCACATTTTCTTACACTGATGTTTCTTGCTCTGTGGCATGGATTGTTTTTGGGATACTTTGTTTGTTTCCTCGGGGAATTCGTCATCATGGTGATAGAAAAACAGGCAAGGCATTGGACTTTCTTTTTTCAGTCTTAATTATTGAATAAATGAACTGTCGAGCAGCGTCACGGACAAGAGTACAAATTTAAAACCGTTTATCAAAAAGCCATTTTCGTGCTCACGGTATTGGACTGTAACTAGCTTGCAATCGAGGCTCATGTAGGGGAATATAATTAAAAAGAGATCACTTCATTTGCATTTAAAAGGATTCCCTGCATTAGCCTCATTTGCATGCTATTTGCAGTCCAATACCGAGAGTACGAAAAGGCCTGTTAGAAGTTGATAACAGTAAATGAACCGCCATGACGCGTTTTCAACGCTGACGTATCGAGCATCAGTCCTTCAACGATAGTTTGTTTATGCTTGGTGTAATGGGGTAGAGAGTTAAGTTATAAGAAGGAGCATTGTCAGGTACCAGAAAATAAATGAATAATTTCGTGTAATGAAAAAACTTCATTTCCCATCAAGAGTATCAATCTTTTGCTTTGGAGACAGGGACAGTGTTGTGTAGGAAAACAAGTGTTAAATCACTCGCGACAGAATTTAAAAGTACTTAGGTGAAGGATCTCTTTACTAAAACGGTGGAGAGATTTTTGTGGCACCAGTTAAAGGAGACAAGTGGTAGTTGTGTAAAATCTCTGCCTGTTTCGTGATCGTCCTGGGGTCGACACAAGCGGTCATAAACACTTTCTTCCGTTGTCTTTTTCTCTATAGGTAACAAACATGTGTTACGCTGGAACGAAGAAGTCTTTAGCCGAAATGCCTGCTTATGTGAAGATCCCAGTTATTATAAGTTATGTGTTCGTTGTCCACTTTGGTTTGTCGTACTTTATGGTAGCTTTTACTCTGCTGACGTTTCAGCGAATCCACAAGGTAGGTGAATAAATATCTCTTATAAGTATATACCATACAAGTGAATAGTGCTTTTCGCGCACGCTGATTGGCTAGCTCTCTCATTTCGGTGAATAAAATCAGCGGTCTGATATGGAAACGAGGCGACAGGGTCTATTTGGTTTGTATTGACCCGTTCGCCTCGTCAAAAGAATATTTGACCGAAGACTCAACTGTATTAAAGAACAGCAATTGGTTTACGTAGAATTAAAAGGAAATCTAATTGCACTCAGTTTTAATCTTACCCCAGTTTTAATATTGTTAGCCACCTTTGTTCTGTGCTGGTTTTCGAGTTTTATATTACCTCTTTGAGTTGACGTTTTTGTACTTTTTAAATCTATTATTTCTCAAGTTTATATGATGTAAAGATCTTAGTTTAGTACGTTGTATTAAGATTTTAATTTAGACTTGATATGTTGAGCGAAACACGTTCCAAAACGTGTATTCAATTAGATTGGCTTCCATTCTGGACATGGTAGCCTCGCTGTGATTCAAATTTCTGCACAAAACACTTTTTTCGCATGGATTTGAAGCTGTTCGGTATTAACAACATTTAAACTGGACGCCATTTTTCGAATAAGGGCGGTTTTCAATTGATTGTCGTGAAACCAAAACCAAATTTATCACTCCATCCAATCACAAAGGACTCAGCAATATAGTGAACCAATCACGTTCATGCAGCTGACGCAAAGCGCGGGAAAACGTGTGCGAACGAGTTACAATTGGTTTAGTTTTCTGGTTGGATGAAAATGTGACGAGAGTCTTTTAGCTAATCATGTAACGAAGTGATTCAAAACCAACTACTTTTCGGGACTTAGTTGAAAACCCCGCAAACAGCAACTGTTTAGTCATTCACCTTCACGGATCTTGCCTCTTGTCCCTTACACCGCATGTTTTACTTTTTTTTTCAGGTTTGGCGGTCTATTTACTACATCGTGCCGATTATTTTAGTCACGTGGACCACTCTTTACCCTACAGTCATCTACCCAGTGTTTAAAAGAATGACACAAGACCAAAAGGACAGGTAAAAGCATCACTCCACATTCCACAACATGCCAGAGAAATTTGATAACGCAACAATTACCTGTTATCTTGGATTTGCGTTTGAGAAAAACTCGGTCAGTGAAATCACGTGATTATCGTGACGTCATCCTTTTTCGAAAAGCCTCGTTTTCAAAGTGTTTTCTGTTTACACTGAAACGCAAAGCCGGCGTTTTCAAATTCTTCCAGTTTGAAAAAGGGTTTTCGTGACGGATTAGTGTGGACGGTAAGCCTAACAGTAGAAATAAAGCTCCGTTTTCGTGACGGATTGGTGTGGACGGTAAGCCTAACAGTAGAAATAAAGCTCCGTTTTTGTGGCGGTTTAGTGTGGACGGCAGGCCTAACAGTAGAAATAATGCTCCGTTTTCGTGATGGATTAGTGTGGACGGTAAGCCTAATAGTAGAAATAAAGCTTCGTTTTCGTGACGGATCAGTGTGGAGGGTAGGCCTAACCGAAGAAACAAAGCTGCGTTTTTAAATTTCTCCGGCATTGTATGAACGGTGTTTAAGACTAATGAAAATTCTCTTGCCGCATTTCATGGTATATCAAGTAGAACGTACCGCCGTTTTGTCCACCGTTTTGAAAGGTCTAGGCAAACGTGTTTGGAAACAAATTTCTACAAAAATGTTATATTTCTAGCGACTTGCTTACATCTCGGAGACTGAAGCAAAAGAGTTTAGCTAATTGAGTTTGAGTAAGGTTAACTTTCCGAAAACTGTGCAGTTTAAGGTAGCTGAAAACAGTTTCCAGTACTTTCCAAGACTCACAGTTTGATGGGTCATTACAACCACTCTATACCGGTTGATGCCAAAGTCATGGTATCAGCAAACTACCCAATCATCGGGGAACAAGTTGCTGTTATTTTTGTGGCACAATAGGTTACCATAGCAACAATATGACCTGCTAAAAACACCCTTAATTTTAGCTTTAAGCGCTTATAACTCAAAAACGAGCTCGGTGACCCCCATTTTTTATTATTGAATTGTAATCAACATGATAAGATGCAACTTTTTGCAAACTTAAAAAAAATTCTACGAAGGGGGTTCAGAGCCACCTTCAATTTTCGAAAATTTAAGGTGGCTCTGAACCCCCTTCGTAGAATTTTTTTAAACTCTGCAAAAAGTTGCATCTTATCATGCTGATTACAATTCGATAATAAAAAATGGGGGTCACCGAGCTCGTTTTTGAGTTATAAGCGCTTAAAGCTGAAATTAAGGGTGTTTTTAGCAGGTTATAGTGTTGCTATGGTAACCTGTTGTGTCATGAAAATAATACCAACGTGTTCACCAATGATTGGGCAGTGTTTTGATACCATGATTGTAGCATCAACTGATAAAGAGTGGTAATAATGGCCCATCAAAATCTACGTCTTGGAAAGTGCTGGAAACTGTTTTGAGCCACCTTAAAGGCAAGATTTCGTGCAACGTTTGCGAGTATAAATGTATTGGTCCTTTAATCTGTCCACCGTATGGATTTTTCATCTCAGGTCCTTTCTGAATTCATGAGCTAGACCCAAGGAGTATTCTACAGATGAGTAGAACAACTACAAACAATTTGAAACTAGTAAAACAAACTCGCAGCATGTGTTTTATCGGGTTTAAAATACTCGGGTAAACCAGGTATTTTGAGTCCGACAAAACTCTGCTGATCGATTTTTAAACATTACTTAACAGTAGATTCCACAAGAACGTGAAAAGTTCTTATTTTATTTCAACTTTTAGAGCTTCTCCTGTGAAGCAACACTGTTTTTAAAATCCGTTTAAATTATTATATTGTAAACATTGTAATTATTGTAAATTATTGTATTGTATTGTTCACTGTTTTAACTTATTTTGTAGGTCAAAGAAAGAGAAGTAGAAGTAGATTCCACAAGGACGTTAGAAGTTCTTATTTTATTTCAACTTTTAGAGCTCCTCATGTGAAGCAACGGTGTTTTTAAAATCCGTTTTATTTTGTGAAGAGAGTTCTTGTAGTCCTTTTAGCTCTTCACGCAATCGTTGGTGCCTTTTGTTTGTCATGCAATTGTTTGTCGCGTGACGACCTGAAAGAACCTTGATCTCAGTTTAGAAACGTGAATTATCACTTTGGATGTTATTATTGACCGCTCACAAGAAATTTAACTGGAATACGATTATTTTATATTTTAGTTCAGGACTTAAAAGAATTAATTTATATTTTTTGTACGATTTCTTCATTATGACTTATTAAGCTGATTGAAGTTTTTAAATCCTATGTGAGTTTCATCTAATTTGTCTCTATTTAATTAGTTCCTGCTTACGGGATCCGTCTTATTGTCTTTATTCCTTTTTAGTTTTTAGTTGTTTAGTATTTTTTCTCTTTAGTGTATCTGGAGAATTTGAGTAGTAAGCCAAGCTGTATAGTTAACGTCCATCAAAAGTTGGCTAAAGTTTATCATTTTCAATTTTTGTACCAATGTAAGAGTTATTCGCAACAGGTGCATCTCAAAAACTCTTCAGTACGCTACAGTTATCCCCTTTTATTATGCGCCTTAGTGTTAGCTTATAATCGTAAGTAGCTTTGCTCATTTTTGTTTTATTTTCACCTCAAAGGTGTTTTTCTGAAGAAAGATCTTTTTATATAGTGAGAGCTGAAAAACGAAGTCTGACTAAGTGTCTCTTGTGAGTACCCGTGCGATGGGCCAAAAGGCTGCCTTCTTTTCGCGCCCAGTCTGCCCAGAAAAGCCTGTTTTTAAAGTAACAAAGTTTATCACTGTATTATAGCGTAGCTGATTATATATTAGCCGCCACAGCACTTCAGTCAAAACTGTAAAGTATAATGATTACAAAATACCAGAGGAATGAGAGAAACTTCGTTTAATCCCCGTGTATTTTCCACTTAATTTGCACTGAAAACCACCTGGATCTTCGCTATCTGCAAGCGTATGATAATTCTCGTGAGAGACGTAGCGGGGAATTTCTAGCTAGTAAAAGTGAAGGGATTTTGTTGAAAAATGTTGACGAAAAGACAAACCATTTATTTTGAAGAAAATCTATATTTTAAACATTATTTTTCTTTGGCCATCTTACTTAATAAGACTAAATAGCACACAAACTGCAGTTACAAACATGACAATAAAACGCATGTTGGAAAACAAAATTATTTAACTTAAATTCTTAGCTCCGACTATTGCATTTCTAGCTTTTTGATTGGCTAAAAAACTCCGACTATGAGCCAATAGTCGGAGTTTTACGTCAGATGGAAAATAATGCGCCAAGTTTAAAATTTTTCGCTTTGTAAAATCGTGGAAATAAAAATCGGCGGCAAAACCTGGTTTGAGAATTTACTAAAACAATTATTCCATTCGCCCTTGTTGGATATGAAGTGATTATAACCAACTCGCGCTACGCGCTCGGTTATTTTATTACTTCATATCCAACGCGGTCTCATGGAATAATTGTTATTTAACTTGACGTTTCGTATGTTTCTACATACCAACCTCGTATTCAGAAGTGACCGTTAATAATGCAAGTAGCAACTAAGTTTAAATTTGAGATAAGAAACTGATAAACAATAACAATGACAAAAGCTGAGAAAAAAAATTCATTCAAAAGATGCAAACTAATACAGATGTAGCTATTCGCTTCTGACATTATCGTTTAGGGTCGGTTTGAGTTCTTGAATTAGTAGAGTCTCCTTTATCTTGCAGTGAGTATCAGAACGACCTTTTGCTAACATTTCAAAGTGGTCCCATTTTAAGTTGTGACCAGTTGACGACGTGGTCTGCGATAGCAGATGCATGACAGGCACTTGTGATCCCTTAAAAATGTTCAGTTTTTCTGTCATGCAATCTGCGTTTTGTTTTTCCAATGTAAAAATCCTGGCAGTCCCAACAACTAGCCTTATAAACAACTTTTGACATTTGGGAACGGTTGATCTTATCTTTGTTGGGAAAAAAGGACTTGATGCGATGAGCAGCTGTTCCCAAATGTCAAAAGTTGTTGTCTCTCGCCGACCAGCACTTCTCGCACAGATGCTCCTCGCCGTTGGCGAGCGAGGACACCTCTGGCATCCAGGCAATCTCGTTCCCACAGCCTCGTTCCCCTTGACAAGCGGTCTGAAAACGAGAGCTCTGGGAGCAACCAATTTGAAATAACAAAGGAAATCACCGAATTCTGCCCATCCGGTTTCACGCGGTCTGCATCTACGGCGCATGCCTGAAATAGTTGCTCCCAGAGCTCTCGATTCCTGCCGCAGGCCAGAAGGATCGTGGGCTCTGGGGACGAGAATGGTATCCTGGCCCCGGTACGTTGTGCAAAGGCTGGATAACGCTATCCACCGGATAAATCGCTATCCAGTGGATAAGTGTTAACAAAACAAACCACGCTACCCGCTGGATAGTGATTTATCCGGTGGATAGCGTTATCCATCCTTTGAACAACCCGGGCCAGCTGGGGCCCGTTTCTCGAAAGCCCCGAAAACTTTTCGGGCCCGTAAAGCCATAGCAAAATCTGGAACATTACGAATACACAGCTGTTTTATTCGCATAGTCTTAATATGATCAGAGGTTCCTTTCATACAAGAAGTTTCAGGCATATACACTTCTCCGTTTTTAGATACAGATGAACTAAAAATGGCTTTACGGGCCCGAAAAGTTTTCGGGGCTTTCGAGAAACGGGCCCCTGGGTATTAAAACCGTGGATATTGAGGTTCGTACAGAGGGGTGTTCCCAAGATGCGTGATAAGCTGGTTTTATTTTCTCAGCCAAAATACCAGAATTTTATATCAAAAATACTGATAATTTTGAGCGAATTTTTTTGATTTCTTTTTTTAAAAAAATTCTACACAAAGGTAAAAATGTCAAAAAATAGGTGAGTCATTCGTAATATTACTTCAAAAGGGACTCTTCTGTTTGCCGATTGGGTAACAAGCCTCTAGGTTTATATCTTTATGACATTTGAAGTATGGAAATGACTTGCAAACTATAGCTTTAATACTTGGCTTTTGTCCAAATACGTTACTGTCTTTGCATTCGCAGTTTTCCAGCTTACCAACCGTTTCTGTGAAAGCCAGACAGTTCCCTCATTATGGCTTCTACCAGCCCCCGTCCCGGTCAGGATTGCGTCAGAGTTTAAGAAGATAACATAGGTTCATATGAAGTCGATGAACTTGATGCTGATATGATTTAGGCAGCTAATTGTTTAAACAAAGCTCCCGCAAAACCACGGATACTGGCACTTCCGCATACTGCAACTGACACGATGAGTCAATGTGTAACAAGATACCTTTATGGCCTTATTGTGAGAAATGCCTCATAATTTTTATGAGCTAAAGCCTACTGCAACTAGTACTGCGACATGTAAAAGCATGACCCATTTATTTTTCTTCGTGCTCTAACATCTGTACTGAAAACAGCTTTGCCGTGAACGTGACACATATCTACGTGACAAACACAAACAAAACAAGCGCGCGAAACCTTTTGAAATCATTCAAAGGTCCATTATGTAACAATTTATGCGCATAGGCTTGTTGTTCGGTTCATTCTTGTCTTCGAAGCAAACATAAATAGAAGGAACTTTCCACACAGTCACAAGAATTGTTCGTGTTTTGGATCCCATCCACAATAAAAAATGGAGGCAGGCAGCGAAACTGAAAATGTAATAACTATTGTCGCGAGGAGGGCCGGAGTTATGGAATCTGTTCTTCGACTTATGATCAGCTTATTGGCAGGTACGTATTCGAAAGCAGTGTTTGTGTTTATAAATTTCCTTCATTGTTGAGTCTAGCCAACATCGCGAATGAACCGTAACCGACTGCATTCATGACTAATAAAAGGATGGGTACACTTCGATGTTAATAGGGGTGAAAGGCTTCGAAGAATAATCACTCGCTCAATTCGCGTTCGAACAATTACATAATTTGAACTTGTTGGTTCAAAAGAGACGTGTTATAAACGGGAATTAAAGGGCTTAATCGTGCGAGCTCTGTAGACTCTAAACTAGGGGTAAAATAAACAAGAAACTACGAGTGCAAAAATGTGTCACGTAAGGATCTTTATTATAAACAGCCTGAGAGCGTACAATGATACAGCAATTTGACATTAAAGAGTGGGGTTATCGGCTTGAGGCAATATTTTTGATCTGCCTCTACCCTCGCGACTTACTCACCACAGTATGTATATGAAGGGGCACGAAATTGAGCTCAGATAACAAAACAAATAAATTAAATCTCTTATCATGGGAAACACCGGATTTTAAATGGGTCCAGACAAATTGTCTATTTTTTGTACTTCTTTTACATTCTAGCAAAGATCAACAATCTTCATGGAATAACTCAATATCTCTCAATGTAACTCTTTCATTAGGTTTGCCTCTGGCATTTATTTATCGAGCCTTTTGTTACAGGATGAACCCTTCTATTCAGGTTAGAACTAGTATACATCATCAGTTCTAATTGCGATAATATTTGATAGCTACTTTCAGCTTTTATGGAATTCGTTTTAAAGCCTATTTTAATTTGCTTTGTAGCACCTATTTATCAGTTTATGTGGACTTGCATTGGCTTTCTTTTGCTTTGGTGAGTAAATTAAAATTGTGTGAAGGACAGATATAAAGCAAGGGAAATTTTAACCGCCTCTGATGTGAAAGCTACTGTTGTTAAACGTGTCACGCAAGTCACGCCATCATCGTCATAAGCTACAATAAGAAGCAACTTGTGTCACATTTTTAAAACCGTTACCTTATATATTTGTATCCTGCGTTTTGTTTATTTACTCTTTATTTAGTAATTTTATTTTGTTTATTAATTAATTGATTAATACATTTTTTATTATTATATTGGTAAAAAATCGACCGCAGCCTGCGCCAGGTGAAGTTCCCATAGTATGAAGTGACTTTGCGAAAGTGGCGATAAAATTTCAGTCGTTTGTAAATTTCGAAAGTAACGACACTCTGAAAGTAACAATTTCCAACGCAACTTGACTGCTTTAAAGATATTGGAAACATAGACCGTGGCCCTTAGCATAAATTGAATAGTAATACTTTATATACATCCTAAGCCTCACATCCATGTGAAAAATCCTTTGTCTGGAACATAAAACGACGCTAAGGATGTGTAAATATGTCATTCAAATTTAGGCGTCATTTATGCAAAGGGTCTCTTAGAAAACAAACTATAGCAGACGACCCTCATTCCCCAGGCAATAAAGTAGTCAATTTTAATGTGGCACCGCCACGATTTCTCATCGGCAAGATTCACCCTCTATACTGTATTGCAAAAAAATTAAAATCTTCACATGTCGCCAAACATAAAGTACTCGTTTGAGCTACACGAAATTGGCGCCCCCTCCATTCCCCCCCCCCCCTGCATTGTCCCTGCTTTCCCACTCTTTTCCCCTTCTTTACCTCTTCCATTCCCACTCCATTTCCCTTCAATTCCCCCCTGCATTGTCCCTCCATTTCCCCATCTATTCCCCTTCTTTCCCTCTTCTATTGCCACTCCATTCCCCCACCATTTCCCCCTGCATTGTCCCTCCACTTCCCCCTCTTTTCCCGCCTCTTTCCCTCTTCTATTCCCACTCCATTCCCCTCCGCATTGTCCCTACATTTCCCCCTCCTTTCCCCCTTCTTTCCCTATTCCATTCCCACTGCACTCCGCCTCCATTCCTCCTCTATTCCCCTCTCTATTGCCCCCTCTATTCCCCTCCCCTCACCGGTAGTCGCGACCCTTTGAAAAGCTGTTAAATCCGGATGTAACATGCTCTTTCGGACTTTATTGCACTCTTTTTTCATGTCGTTTCAGGTTGGTCATGTCTTCACTCCGTGTTTAACGTTCTCTTGGCTTACTTGTTACTTCGTGTTGGTGGCCCACAAACCTCGACTGTTATTCAGATGTTTCTTTTGAATGTGGTAAGCCTGAAGAACCGAGAAGAATCTATAAACTAATAACAGTATCAGACATAAAATTGAAAAGATTTATAATTTATACCTGCAATTATCTCGACTAGTTTAAGACATGAACGCAAGATTGAGCAAGTAATTATTACGGAAAACACTGACAATATTATTTTTTGTGTGTTTTTCTAGGGTTATCTTATAACTGGATATGCGTTTAAGTCTTATTCGCAAGATTACTCGGTGTCATGGACAACAGCTCACTGTGTCTTGTGTCTTCGTCTCACTGGTAAGTCAGCGACATCTCTAATAAGAGACATTCAGTTACCATAAAAACCATGTGATGCTAGCTTTTTTGTGGATTCACGGACCACAGTGCAGTAGCCTGTTCTCACTGAAGTTTGTTACAGTGCGCACGGCATTTTAATTTTCTTTTTTTGTCTGTTTGTTTCAAAGTTCTTTTCGCTAAAGTTTTGTACTTTACGGCAAGGCGTCTTACCTTTTTCTTATTGTTGTTACCATTAATCTTTTTCTCGATATGTAACATTCTAATACATAACCCTGCGATATCTCCACTAACAGGCCTGGCGTGGGATTATTATGACGGACATCAAGACCAAGTAAGTTGGAAAGGGTTGTACAAGGCAAGAAAAGTAATTACTTTATCACAGAGGTCTAAAATCCAAACATGATGTTAAGAAATCGCTATAAAGAGTTCAAAGGTGTATTGGCTTGTAGTGAAGAGCTAAATAATGAGCTTTTGTCGCACCGTTTTTAAGTTCTAGTAATTTTTATGTTTTCAGAGGAAACTGTCCGAGGATTTTAAAAGAACTGCTATCTATCATTGTCCATCGTTGTTAGAGGTATGTGAAATTCTTTGACAGTGAACAATCAACAAAAATCATCTTTCCAGAAAGTCTTCAAGAATTAAATGAATCCCCAGTTTACAGAGACTATTTCGACGGTTGGACAAGAGGGAAGGAAGAAGAAAGGAAAAATCACTTCAGAGTCGATTCCGGCTTTTTTGTTGTTGTTGTTGTTGTTGTCTCTTTATTTGTCGCAAACGTCCCACATATGATTGGATGACTGACTGACTGACTGCGAATTGATTAACTGACTGAATGACTGAATAAATAAATCAATCAATCAATCAATCAATCAGTCAATTAACGAATCAATGGATGAATATGCAAAATATTAATTAACCACAGGTTGATGTTAATGCATTAATAAGTCAGCACCATTCTACTGATTCGCAGTCCATCTTTCCTTCGCTAGAATTACTAAAGCAATACAAATGTTTGTGTTCTGATTTAGTTTTTCCTAACAATTTGACCTAATGTTATTAGTTTGCTTGGTTTCATTTTTTACTAACAAACCTTATGTTCATACACCCATCTATCCCTGGTTTGACCCTCTATTTCAGTGGTGATATGGAAATCCTCTTATTAGATGATCCCATACCTATGCATCACTCTTTCTTATTTAATTTTCTTCTTCCTGTAGATTACCAGCTACACGTATTTTTTTGGAGGATTTCTTGTAGGTCCTCAGGTAAGAAGAAATCAATTTGAGTTTGTTACAGTGTTCATGCTAACTTCTGTGGCTTCTGTAGTAGGTTTGGGTCTCGGTCGTGTTTGATTGATATGTTAAATATACGCGATTTCTTCGTTAATATGTTTTATCGTTACGTTAGCAATGCGCGCTTTTTTGTTTTGTGTTTGATTGTTACGTTAGTAATGCTCGCTTTCTTTGTTTTGTGTTTGATTGTTAAGTTAGTGATGCGCGCTTTCTTTGTTTTGTGTTTGATTGTTACGTTAGTGATGCTCGCTTTCTTTGTTTTGTGTTTGATTGTTACGTTAGTGATGCTCGCTTTCTTTGTTTTGTGTTTGATTGTTACGTTAGTGATGCGCGCTTTCTTTGTTTTGTGTTTGATTGTTACGTTAGTAATGCTCGCTTTCTTTGTTTTGTGTTTGATTGTTACGTTAGTGATGTGCGCTTTCTTTGTTTTGTGTTTGATTGTTACGTTAGTGATGCGCGCTTTCTTTGTTTTGTGTTTGACTGTTACGTTAGTAATGCTCGCTTTCTTTGTTTTGTGTTTGATTGTTACGTTAGTAATGCTGCGCTTTCTTTGTTTTGTGTTTGATTGTTACGTTAGTAATGCGCGCTTTCTTTGTTTTGTGTTTGATTGTTACGTTAGTAATGGGCACTTTCTTTGTTTTGTGTTTGATTGTTACGTTAGTAATGCTCGCTTTCTTTGTTTTGTGTTTGATTGTTACGTTAGTGAAGCTCGCTTTCTTTGTTTTGTGTTTGATTGTTACGTTAGTAATGCTGCGCTTTCTTTGTTTTGTGTTTGATTGTTACGTTAGTAATGCGCGCTTTCTTTGTTTTGTGTTTGATTGTTACGTTAGTGATGCGCACTTTCTTTGTTTTGTGTTTGATTGTTACGTTAGTGATGCGCGCTTTCTTTGTTTTGTGTTTGATTGTTACGTTAGTAATGCTCGCTTTCTTTGTTTTGTGTTTGATTGTTACGTTAGTAATGCTCGCTTTCTTTGTTTTGTGTTTGATTGTTACGTTAGTAATGCTGCGCTTTCTTTGTTTTGTGTTTGATTGTTACGTTAGTAATGCTCGCTTTCTTTGTTTTGTGTTTGATTGTTACGTTAGTGATGTGCGCTTTCTTTGTTTTGTGTTTGATTGTTACGTTAGTAATGCTCGCTTTCTTTGTTTTGTGTTTGATTGTTACGTTAGTGATGTGCGCTTTCTTTGTTTTGTGTTTGATTGTTACGTTAGTAATGCTCGCTTTCTTTGTTTAGTGTTTGATTGTTACGTTAGTGATGCGCGCTTTCTTTGTTTTGTGTTTGATTGTTTCGTTAGTGATGTGCGCTTTCTTTGTTTTGTGTTTGATTGTTTCGTTAGTAATGCGCGCTTTCTTTGTTTTGTGTTAGATTGCTACGTTGGTTATGCGCGCTGTTTTGTTTTGTGATTGGTTGTTATGTTATTGATGCGCGATTCCTTTTTTTGTGTTTAATTGTTGCGTTAGTAATGCGCACTTTGTTTTGTCATTGTTTTCTTAGTAGAGCGCACTTTCTTTATTTTGTGTTTGATTGTTACGTTAGTAATGCGCGCTTTTTTTCTATTGTGTTTGATTGTTTGGTTAGTAATGCGCGCTTTCTTTGTTTTGTGTTAGATTGCTACGTTGGTAAGGCGCGCTTTCTTTTTTTTGTGATTGATTGTTATGTTAGTGATGCGCGATTCATTTTTTTGTGTTTAATTGTTGCGTTAGTAATGCGCACTTTGTTTTGTCATTGTTTCTTTAGTAATGCGCATTTTTTTGTTTTGTGTTTGATTGTTATGTTAGTAATGCGCGCCTTCTTTCTTTCGTGTTAATTGTTACGTTAGTGATGTCCGCTTTCTTTGTTTTGTGTTTGATTGCTACGTTAGTAATGCGCACTTTGTTTTGTTATTGTTTCCTTAGTAATGCGCACTTTCTTTGTTTTGTGTTTGATTGTTACGTTAGTAATGCGCGCCTTCTTTCTTTCGTGTTAATTGTTACGTTAGTGATGTCCGCTTTCTTTCTTTTGTGTTTGATTGCTACGTTAGTAATGCGCACTTTCTTTGTTTTGTGTTTAATTGTTTCGTTAGTGATGTGCACCTTCTTTCTTATGTGTTTAATTGTTACGTTAGTGATGCTCGCTTTCTTTCTTTTGTGATTGATTGTTACGTTAGTAATGCGCGCTTTCTTTGTATTGGGTTTTATTGTTACGTTTCTGATTCGCACTCTCTTTTAATTGTTACGTTTGTGATGCGCGCTTTCTTGGTTTGTGTTTTATTGTTAACTTGTAATGGGCGCTTTCTTTGTTTTGTGTTTAATTGTTACGATAGTGATGCTCGCTTTCTTTGTTTTGTGTTTTAATTGTTACGTTAGTGATGCGCGCGCTCTTTGTTTTACGTTGCAATGAGAGCTCTCATAGTGATGATGTTGCGACCTCTTTTTTTTCTCTTCTCATTGTTATGTCACTTTTTTACCCTACTTTTTTCCTTTGATTTTGTGTGTGTTAGAGTGTCTTATTTCAGTATCTATTTCTCTTCTTCAGTTTCCGTTTAGAAAGTACTTGGCATTGATAGAAGCGAGGCTAATTGATAAGAAAGACGATGCCTCCAATTCTCGGTGAGCACAGTGATCTGGTTTAATGTTTATAGTCAATAAAAGTAGGTTCGAGTGTAGTTCACTTCGTTTTGCAAGTCAGAATCATCAACCATGCAAGTTTATGATTATAGTTATCTCTATCAAAGTAAACACCCTGTTCAAAAGATTTTCTCACCCTGATTTCAATTAAGACGGAGGAACTGTTTTCGTCAATAACCGCACTCAAATTGGAAATTATTAGAATCCTACAGCTGTCTGTCTCCGGCCAGTTTTTGGATGGAGCTCCAGCTGTGACCCAATCCTCTCATCTTTGTCTCTATAGTGCGACAGTCTCTCCCTTCTGATGACATGACCGTTGTCTCTGCACTCTGATGGTATCCATGCTTTCTTGTTCGCACTGTGTAAGCAGATTCTTGTTGGAAATGGCCCTACTTCAGAATTCACGGATGCACTGCTCTAATATGGCTAAGAAATCATAAATACGTGGCCGCATTTGCTAAATGCTCGATCGCGCCTTTTTTGATACGCTTCGACGGCATATCAAGCTCGTTTGATCTCGTCATGGCTACGCCTCGCCAAAATACAAACCATGAACTGGCCAACTTGCTTGATATATATGCTACCGAGGCGATCAGGTATAAATATCAGCTACTCATATGCGTGTCCTTTGTTATGTATACACACAGAAACTTGTTTCCAAATCTTGGACATTGACTTAATATACTAATCTGTGTTTCATTAGGGTTTTAGCTGGTGTTAAGCGCTTCACACTTGGGTTGATTTATCTAGCTTTGTACACCGTGCTGCAGCCGAAATTTAAAGAGAGTTTTCTTATAACAGAAGAGTATGATGTAAGTTCCAAGACAAGTTATGATCATTTTCTCAGCATTACAAGTTACCTTGGTAACAGTATGACTTGTCAACAACACCCTTAATTTTACTTTTGAGTACTAATAACTCGCAAACGAGTTTGGTTTGACCCATATTTTATATTTTTGGTTTTTATCAGCATGTCAGGATTAAGATTCGTCTTTGTATAGGAAATCGCACGACCTTCTCGTACAATTCGTGATTAATAGGTACGGGTGATTTTGAAAGTTCTCAATATTGCACGAGCCTTTAGGCGAGTGCAATTTGAGAATTTTCAAAATCACGAGTACCTATTAATCACGAATTGTACGAGAAAGTCGTGTGATTTTTTATTTATTGTACATTCAACAAAAGTACGCGTCGTTTCCATGGAAACTTAATACGGTACTCCCACGGAGTACAATTTGGGATTAATTGTACTGCTCTCGACCAATCAAAATTGAGTAATTTTGTTGACTGTACTATAATTATTGTTATTTTTCTAAATTTGTGGCTGGTGTTTGAAAAACTAAGGTGACCTTGAACCCTTCCACATTTTTTTATACTGAAAGCGAAGATGTACTTTCAAATTCTGACTATGAATCGCCAATAAAACGTGGGTTCACCTTCAAACGGGTTTTTGAGTTGCAAGCACTTGAAGGTCTGTAAAATTAAGCGTGCTTTGTTCACGAGTTATACCTGTTATTATGATAACCTTTTAAGATACTAAAATGACCATAACGTTTTTGCCAATGATAAGATAAGTTTTGTTAATGTCATTGTTACAACATCAACTGAAAAAGAGTGGCACCATTGATTCATCAAAGAAGATCCTAAGTACCTCATGTATCCCTTCCAGATATTATAGTGTATCTAATACACTATAATAGGGATAAATATACTATGCTACGTTCTAAATACAGTATGATAAGGGATACACCAAGTACTTACCGAGAAGATGCGCTGAAAACCCCTGAAAACTGTCGCTAGCTCCTTAAATGCATGCACCTAAGCTTGTAGAGAACTTTTATTTCCTTTTGTTCTTTTCCTAAAATTTAACCCTTTTCCTGTTTTTTCCTCTTTCAGCAAAAGTCGTTCTTTTATAAGCTCTGTTACGCCATTGGAACTACTAAAGCCAGTGTCATGAAATACCAAGCAGTCTGGTTAATAGCTGTGAGTTTTGTTGATAAATAAAACATTCAGTATCCATGGCAACCTTTGTCATGGGATTGTTATGACTATTTTCGACCATCGCAACTAATTAACTGTCTGAATGATTTCCATTTCTTACTCGTGCATTGTATTTTTGTTTGCAAGTTTATGAATTTTACCAGAACGTTAAAATATAGTCGTTTAAGTGTTTCTTTAATACGGAATTTCGAAATGACTTGCTGTTCTTTTGGTCGGGTCAAAACAACGTGGCTTCAAGAGCAAGCTTCTGGTGTTGATCTTGTTGTAATTAGGTGGGTTTCTACATCAGCTGATCACCGTTTTGCTCGTCATAGCTAGTTCAAGGTTCGTCCAAGTTCTCATTGTCAATCTTTGTTTGAATTCATAACAGGAAGGTTCTTGTATCATATCAGGGTTGGGTTATAATGGCCGCACAGAGGATGGTGGAGTCAGATGGGATGGCTGTAGCAACGTCCATCTTCTTTTATTTGAAACCGCTTATACATTTCAGGTATTAAACCAGACATTAGTCACCAACGAACAATGAACGAAGTAACCGCACATAAAAGAAAACTTTCTCACTTCCGCTCGAGGAGAGGGAAATGCCACAGATAATGGTTGCCAGGGGAACTAAAAGATACACGGCACTAATCGATCTGGTCTGTGTACTCGTATTTTCCAAACTCATTCCAAACTCATTCTCCATGTCCTAGGTTAGCGGCTTATATTGCCTTGACTTTTGCAAACAATAATGGATTTCACTGATGGTTTGACTGATAAATGTACTCTGAGAATTGGTCGGCAGAATTTTAACGGTCGGCGGAGAATTGACGGTTTTTTTCACAGCTGGTTTCTGAAAAATTTGCTGATAGGCCAGAAATGGTCTAAATTGTTAACTAATGGCTGAAAAAAAACATCAAAATTTAACTGATAACCGAAATTATTATACATTGAACTCTCTAACTCTTTTCTGATTGGCCGAAAGCGTACTGTGAATTTTCGAAATCAGCGCCCGTGGCGTCATAACTGCAGATTATGCAATAATCATGTCAAGGACACTCAAGGTCACGGGTAATCATGTCAAGCTCGTGCGCTTTGTGTTGCTTTCCGTTAGTGAAGAAGCAAAAACATGATTTCTTCCATTATTTTTTCGTTCAATGCATAATAATGCATTTATTTGATTCGGTTTTTGTGATATCCAAAATAATTTAGCTTTCGGTAAGGGTTGTCCACCAGGAACACAGTAACAAAAGGGTAAAAAAAAGATACCTTATTCAAGGACCGAGAACCTCAAAAACCATAGCCTATTCCGCGGCACGTACCTATATAGCCCATATATGGGAGTACCCCCCCCCCCCCCCGGGTCATTCGACTTTGGCTGATAACCCTTACCTTGACCTAGATTATTCTGGATATCACAAAATCCTCATCAACTAATTGTTTATTAAAGCAACCCCATGCGGACCACTTTCTGTTGACATGTAAGACAAGTTCTTTTTTGTTACAATCATCGGGCTAACCTTTACTCTGTACATGTGACTAACATTTTGAGTGGCAATTGTATCGTGTTTCTTTTTGCTAACAGTCTTCCCTCTTGCTTTCCCACCAGCATGTTATAGATGCTTTTAATTTGAACACTAATCAGTGGATGTTTAGGTAAGAGATTTTACTCATTCAATATTTGCGAATTTTCTTACGGGATTCAGAATTTGATACAGTTGTTTTATGCCATTAATGAGCCGATAACATAGTCTGTCCTCGACCAATCAGAATCGACATATGATTAAAGCAAAAAATCGTCAAATCTACAGTAGCTCGGTTTTTATCTTATTTCTTTTTGCATCCCTGTATTCTCCATCATTATATTCTCAAGTTAATTCTGGCAATTTATCGTTACAACAAGATAATTTCCCCAACTGATCTTATCACCTTTTTACTTGATGATGTATCTATATTGTAGATAATGTCATCTTTTTTTTCATTACTAGATACTTGTACAAAAGGCTCCGTTTCCTTGGAAATAAACTTCTCTCACATTTTTTAACGCTCGTCTTTGTTGCGCTGTGGCACGGTATCGCTCCTGGCTTTTTCCTGTGCTTTATTGGAGAGTTTGTTATCATTGTTATGGAACAGCAGGTAAGAGAAACGAAGAATTATAAACCAATAAGGAAAAGGCCATTTTGCCCCATCCACACTGAAGCTATTAAATAAGCGGTGTTATGATCAGTTTGCACCGCGGTGTTCAGGTGAACATTTGGAAAATGTTCCCCTGTCGAACAGAGTCCTCCAAAATTACATGAGGTTTTCTTTACTCTCGGTCATTTGGCATCGACGGTGTCACAAGTCTTCGTCTCGCATATACACTCTCAAAAGTTATTTCACACAACGTGCGCATACAGGAATTCCCCTAAACAAACGGACGCCATTTGCCTTTTTTGTCAGTTGTGAAGGCCATTAAAATCCAAAGGGTATTGAAAACCTACTATCGACAGTTTCATGAGGGATAATCAGTCACTCCTCGTTATCTTCTCTTCTTTTCCATTCAGGTCTTAGGTCTTTGCAGCCGTGTAGTTCAGACGCCATTTGCAGCTTTCCCACCATTATTTAAAATACCCATCATCCTCTTGGGTGTTTGTGTGCGACTGTCAGGCATCGCGTTTTTCTTGATTCCGTTTCTGCTGCGGAGACTGGACCTCACTCACAAGGTAATTTCCCAGATGTAATCGACATCTTTGGAACTTTCAGTGTCTTGAAACAAGACTATCAAATGTTTGTTCATAATTAACATAAAGAGAGTCTGGAAGATAGAGAGCTTTTCTTTATCTTGTTGATAAAAAGAAAATTGATGATTTGTTAGTGCAATTGAACAAAGGTACTATTTCACCCTATATCCATCATTACAATACTTTATCTTATAAATGTATGTAACTGACCCATGTAGTGTCAATAAATAATTGAGTCTAATTGAATTAAACCAGGGTGCAGGACTTCAAGAAAGTCTAGCAGCGAATATTCTGTTGTTATTTCTTCCTTCTCGACGATATTTCAAATTAGTTAATTCTTTC
>JAHPZR010021434.1:0-5000 GCA_019787425.1 Platygyra sinensis | reverse complement strand
AGCATAAAGGGAATTGTGGAGTATGTTTTATTGGAAAACTTGATATAGAGCAACCACTGAATACTTGGTTTATCCTGCCTCGGAGGCTGAAATAAACGATAAGGTAAGTTAAGTTGTAGAAAATGGCGTTAGTGAGTGCAAACTAAGTTGCTGTATTTTGCCGGTTGAAATGAAGGAAACGAATCGTACAGTTATTACCAGTAACAAAGTTACTTTAGGGTCAACCGCAATTCTCCGTTGTGTAGTAAATTAGGACCGAATGCAAAAAAATAACTAGAGGTGAAAAAATTGTCTGCTAAGCATTTTTGAAAATTTCTAGAGAGGTAGTGATTGCAAGTAGTTCACAATACGATTGTTTTTCAACAAGATATCATTGGCAAATTCTTGGGGTTTTTGAAAATAGGATCGAAGGCCAACGTACGTTCGAACTGTTTATATTATTGGTACGGCGTTTCTCTTGAGCAGAGAACATAGTGCAAAATGAACTTGTTTTAAGGATATTTACTCGTCCGAGTATTGCTATTCTCTTTTTAAGGCGAAGTAACATTAAAGTAGCACCTTAATAAGACGTGGAGGGAACATACCGCTCAAAGGGATTTAGTGCGCCAAGGTAAGTTTTCCGATGAACCTTGAAATAAAAATAGTTCCACAGTATGTACATGTGACTATTGCTGCAACATCATATGCGGTACGTAAGGTGTTGATATCTTTCATTTAACGTTAACGCTAAAAATGTGAAGCCAACAACGTACCCTTCATATCAAAATTGTTCGATTACGTTTTTGAGAGTAATCCAATTGGAGTTTCTTAATTCAAAATCAGACTTGCATCATTGTGGTTTCTACTTCGTCTGCTAGAGTGTTAAAGCTGGGGAAACAATTTAAGCCATGAAAATCATAAAACAGTGTAGTTTGTCACTCCAGCGGCACTGGGTGATGGAAGATCTAAGCAACAGCTCTGATCTAAAGAAGATTTTGTGCTAGAATTTGCATTTAACGATTTAGAAGTTTGTTACATTTTTAGAAATCTTCGAAGTGCGCGTTTTGAAAACACAGTTGTTGATGACCAGGCATTGTGTACAGTAAGTGCTAGTGTTACAATGGCAATGTACTGAAATATTATAAAACAATTAAACAAAAGAACTCTTTAACAATAGGTAACGTCACTGATATCTTTGCAATAACAACAATTCAACCTTACAGAATGAAGAAGTAACTTGCAATAACTAACAGGTAAAACAAAAGAAACGAAAATAAAATGACAAAAAACTAGGACTATTCTCACAGGATGCTATTATATTTACACGTTTCATTGTGGCCATTGAACTTTTGAAATGGTGCGCTTTGCTCAAGTCTGGTAGTGTTAAGTTGCTGAATGGAAAGCAACTGCTAATTGTCACTTTTTTCATGTTTCTACTGGCAGATGAAGAACAAGAAGCGGAACTCTTTAATACGGATAAAACGCAGCAAGAGGAAATCATAAGCAAAGAATTGAGAGAAGGTAAACTTTAGGTACAGCAAAGTGTATAGTTTGTATGATTCCGTAAAAACCAGCAAGTCTGTGTCAACAACGACGATGGCCGATGTCTTGAAGTTTGGAAAGAAGAAAACAAGTTATCGATCCCTTTAGGAATATATGGGTTTAAAACATTGAACCAACCTATGTTGATCATTCTTGGCATGGAATGGAAAATGCACGTGCTGATTTCAAACTTGCGTTTCAAAATGGTAGGGAAAAAAAATGATCAAACTTTGAGGAGTTTATTTTTTAAAACTTATCGTTAAGGTGAAGCAAAGTTTTGACAACCAAAATTTGACCAATAAAGTGTGTTCGTGACGTCATCAAATTCTCAACTCTAAACTAAAGAGCCACTAAAGGTTTTATCCTCATCAGACATAAGAGACACTAAATTTATACCTGTTTACAACTTTCCAGCTCAATAGCGTCCTTCGTTTGGAAACCAGCGCATTTTGAATTTCGAAGTTGTCGCTGTGCGTGACATAAAGCTAAGATAATGTTTGTCGAAAAATATACACTTATCTCGTAATTTTCAGCCATTTTAGGAGTTTAAGTATTAGGAAAAGTGCTTGTCTAAATGTTGTTTGGCTCGGTTCAGAAAATCAGTCGACTAGATAGCCAAAGTAAGTTCCAGATGTTCAGACTATTTACCGTGCGCCATATTGGAGGACCAAGGAAGTCCTCCAACATGGCGACTCAATACTAAGCTCTACAATTTTGCGCGAAACATTTCAACGAATATCTCAACTTTGGGACAACACACACACCTTAAACGTAGAGAACTGTCTTCTTTATTTATCGTCTACAATATTACAATTTCTTGACTTTATCCACTACACGGTTTTTGATTTAATTTTTATTAGGTGACAATGCACACACACTGTTTAAGAACTTTATAGAAACATTTAACTGTGCCAATATTTGGTTGCGTGATTTGACATTTCTATAGCAACTGGCCGGGTACACTGTAAATTTTCGGTTTCCTTTGAATGCAGTTTCTTTGCGTTTTTGTCACTATATGTTATCGCTACAGCTTAAACATCCTCTTGTTATCACTTTCTGTGTTTCGCAATCTACATATATTTTTAAAAAAATTACCAGTATGATTAAAAAAGGTATTTCTCAGCAATCGGGGCATTCTAGAATTAGTGCATTTCTAATAAAACTGCTTATATGTTTGCATGTACTGTGTGCGTGACAAAAATTAATTCGACACATTCCCAAAACAGGAATAAACTTATTATGAAAAATTCGACAAAACAGCGACATAATTAGGATGCCAAGGATCGATATTAATCCATTTCTAACAAACTCTCTGGTGATTGTTTTTTCCTCCAACAAAGGACCTGGAGTAACGATCCAGCGTGAACGCCTACAGTTTGTGAACAGAATAGAATGTCTTTAAATTTTTAATTCCTCAGTTGGCGAAAAGAGAACCATTAAGCGAAGCGAAGTTGGTGCTCCGTGAGTAAACAAAAACAAATTTACATATTACCTTTACGTTGATATTTGCGTTTTCCTGTGCTCTTTTCGATCTACGTTTAAACTAGCATTTAGGAAGATCTTTTGTCTCCACGTTTTGTAAGGGTCAAATAAAAGATGAATTTCAAACTCTTTTCTTCACCTTTTTTTACCGATCCTCATATCCGTGTGAAAATTACCACGTGACCTAGCCTCTACAATTTCAATGGTATGATCGGAATGGAAATAAAAGTATCCATCTCAAATCTACTGATCATGAGTGCTAGTTTTTCTAATGAAATTAAATGTTAAATTTTTAGACAATAAGAAAATACACAGCAAAGTTTTGAAACTAAAGTACCTGTAATCTGTTTCTATAATTTCACGCCCGTTCGGCGCTCGACGTATACGATGAAAATTGATTTTTCTTTCAATTGTTTGTTTGCAACGTATTCATTCTTGCCCTTGGAAAATTTGGCAATCGACAAGCTTTTGGTATTTTTTTTTTTCACGAAATAAAGATGTTTTATTTTTTAAGTCATAGCATGCCATGGTGTAGAGTTTTGAAAATTTAACATAGATCCAGATGTGTAACTACACTGCGTATCCCCGCTCGGCGTATAAAGACGTCATAAATTCTTCGAAAACCGTGACTTTTTATTAGTTTGATCACGTTTATTCTTGCATTCATAAACCTGCGGTTTATATCTGACTTATAAGTTCTGTAGACGTGATGACGCGACGCAGGTAGGACGCACGAGTTCGAGCTCTCCACTTTGAACTTGGTCAATTTCATTTTCTCAACGAATGAAGATCTTCTAAGCTCGATAAACGTTCTATATGAGTGTGAGAACCAGATCTAAAACGTTACAAATGTCAAATACCGACTCAACTTCAAACAAGTTGGATGCCGTCCTTGCCAAAATGGACGACTTACTCAGGTCAAGAGATTTACAAGAAGCAAAGTTAAATAGTATCCTTGAGAAATTATCTAGTTTAGAGAGTTCACAGAAAAAAACCGCCGCCGACGTTGACGCTCTAAAAGACAGCTACCGCTCACTGGACGCGCAAATGATAGATATGGATAATGAGCTGTCTCTCAAAGCGAGCCGTGAAGAATTAGCGTCAGCTTACAAGAAGATGGAGGACCTAGAGAATAGGTCGAAGAGAAATAACATCGTTATCTGGGGTCTTAAGGAAGGTGCAGAAGCGGCACATAATTCCTTAGAAGATTTCCTGAGGGTTGAATTCTTCGAGAAACACATGCAACTTCAAAACATTGAGGTGATGAGGGCCCATCGAACGAATGTCAACCAACGAGCCGCGGAGGCAAACACCTCTACGGTTAGGCCGATTCATATCTATCTTCTGAGGTATTCTGACAAAGTTCAAATTCTTAAAGTTGCCGCCAATGCCTTGAAGGACAATCCGTTCCTGGACGATCAGATTTTTATTTCTGATGATGTCTCAAAGAACGTTCGCAAAGACCGAGCAAAGCTTCGAAAAGACTATCTCAAGGGGATTAAAGAAAGAAGTGATGTCGAATTTGCATTCATACCTTGGTCGGTACCGGCACAAATTTTGTTTAAGGATCGAAACTGCTCAAAATTAAAATCTTTCAAGCTTCCGGATGAGTAAATACGTTCAACTTACTTTCTTGTGAAATCGATTTACTAACGGAGGAACTACGAACATGTCTACGCTTTTGACGTTTGTAAATATCTCGCGTAAATATCTTCGATTGTTCTCATATTTGCAAGAACATTGATTTAGTTTATCTTGCCTTTAATTGTAGTTCTTATAAGAATATTACCAGTACTACTGCAGTGTATGTCAAGCTCTACGAGCTAGAATACTCTTTTGGCTATATAATAGTTTTCTCTTTTAAGTAAAAAATTGAGTACAAGTAAGGTAATTCAATTCGAGTGTTAATGACGTTTATGTGGAGATCCCGACGGGAGTGCATTACAACCACAGGATGGTAAGTGCGCTTTCGTTTATATGTATGTGTGTTTTTGTCA
>JAHPZR010021433.1:15000-17500 GCA_019787425.1 Platygyra sinensis | reverse complement strand
AAAAAAAAAATACCAAAAAGCTTGTCGATTGCCAAATTTTCCAAGGGCAAGAATGAATACGTTGCAAACAAACAATTGAAAGAAAAATCAATTTTCATCGTATACGTCGAGCGCCGAACGGGCGTGAAATTATAGAAACAGATTACAGGTACTTTAGTTTCAAAACTTTGCTGTGTATTTTCTTATTGTCTAAAAATTTAACATTTAATTTCATTAGAAAAACTAGCACTCATGATCAGTAGATTTGAGATGGATACTTTTATTTCCATTCCGATCATACCATTGAAATTGTAGAGGCTAGGTCACGTGGTAATTTTCACACGGATATGAGGATCGGTAAAAAAAGGTGAAGAAAAGAGTTTGAAATTCATCTTTTATTTGACCCTTACAAAACGTGGAGACAAAAGATCTTCCTAAATGCTAGTTTAAACGTAGATCGAAAAGAGCACAGGAAAACGCAAATATCAACGTAAAGGTAATATGTAAATTTGTTTTTGTTTACTCACGGAGCACCAACTTCGCTTCGCTTAATGGTTCTCTTTTCGCCAACTGAGGAATTAAAAATTTAAAGACATTCTATTCTGTTCACAAACTGTAGGCGTTCACGCTGGATCGTTACTCCAGGTCCTTTGTTGGAGGAAAAAACAATCACCAGAGAGTTTGTTAGAAATGGATTAATATCGATCCTTGGCATCCTAATTATGTCGCTGTTTTGTCGAATTTTTCATAATAAGTTTATTCCTGTTTTGGGAATGTGTCGAATTAATTTTTGTCACGCACACAGTACATGCAAACATATAAGCAGTTTTATTAGAAATGCACTAATTCTAGAATGCCCCGATTGCTGAGAAATACCTTTTTTAATCATACTGGTAATTTTTTTAAAAATATATGTAGATTGCGAAACACAGAAAGTGATAACAAGAGGATGTTTAAGCTGTAGCGATAACATATAGTGACAAAAACGCAAAGAAACTGCATTCAAAGGAAACCGAAAATTTACAGTGTACCCGGCCAGTTGCTATAGAAATGTCAAATCACGCAACCAAATATTGGCACAGTTAAATGTTTCTATAAAGTTCTTAAACAGTGTGTGTGCATTGTCACCTAATAAAAATTAAATCAAAAACCGTGTAGTGGATAAAGTCAAGAAATTGTAATATTGTAGACGATAAATAAAGAAGACAGTTCTCTACGTTTAAGGTGTGTGTGTTGTCCCAAAGTTGAGATATTCGTTGAAATGTTTCGCGCAAAATTGTAGAGCTTAGTATTGAGTCGCCATGTTGGAGGACTTCCTTGGTCCTCCAATATGGCGCACGGTAAATAGTCTGAACATCTGGAACTTACTTTGGCTATCTAGTCGACTGATTTTCTGAACCGAGCCAAACAACATTTAGACAAGCACTTTTCCTAATACTTAAACTCCTAAAATGGCTGAAAATTACGAGATAAGTGTATATTTTTCGACAAACATTATCTTAGCTTTATGTCACGCACAGCGACAACTTCGAAATTCAAAATGCGCTGGTTTCCAAACGAAGGACGCTATTGAGCTGGAAAGTTGTAAACAGGTATAAATTTAGTGTCTCTTATGTCTGATGAGGATAAAACCTTTAGTGGCTCTTTAGTTTAGAGTTGAGAATTTGATGACGTCACGAACACACTTTATTGGTCAAATTTTGGTTGTCAAAACTTTGCTTCACCTTAACGATAAGTTTTAAAAAATAAACTCCTCAAAGTTTGATCATTTTTTTTCCCTACCATTTTGAAACGCAAGTTTGAAATCAGCACGTGCATTTTCCATTCCATGCCAAGAATGATCAACATAGGTTGGTTCAATGTTTTAAACCCATATATTCCTAAAGGGATCGATAACTTGTTTTCTTCTTTCCAAACTTCAAGACATCGGCCATCGTCGTTGTTGACACAGACTTGCTGGTTTTTACGGAATCATACAAACTATACACTTTGCTGTACCTAAAGTTTACCTTCTCTCAATTCTTTGCTTATGATTTCCTCTTGCTGCGTTTTATCCGTATTAAAGAGTTCCGCTTCTTGTTCTTCATCTGCCAGTAGAAACATGAAAAAAGTGACAATTAGCAGTTGCTTTCCATTCAGCAACTTAACACTACCAGACTTGAGCAAAGCGCACCATTTCAAAAGTTCAATGGCCACAATGAAACGTGTAAATATAATAGCATCCTGTGAGAATAGTCCTAGTTTTTTGTCATTTTATTTTCGTTTCTTTTGTTTTACCTGTTAGTTATTGCAAGTTACTTCTTCATTCTGTAAGGTTGAATTGTTGTTATTGCAAAGATATCAGTGACGTTACCTATTGTTAAAGAGTTCTTTTGTTTAATTGTTTTATAATATTTCAGTACATTGCCATTGTAACACTAGCACTTACTGTACACAATGCCTGGTCATCAACAACTGTGTTTTCAAAACGCGCACTTCGAAGATTTCTAAAAATGTAACAAACTTCTAAATCGTTAAATGC
>JAHPZR010021433.1:2500-5000 GCA_019787425.1 Platygyra sinensis | reverse complement strand
AAAGCTAAGATAATGTTTGTCGAAAAATATACACTTATCTCGTAATTTTCAGCCATTTTAGGAGTTTAAGTATTAGGAAAAGTGCTTGTCTAAATGTTGTTTGGCTCGGTTCAGAAAATCAGTCGACTAGATAGCCAAAGTAAGTTCCAGATGTTCAGACTATTTACCGTGCGCCATATTGGAGGACCAAGGAAGTCCTCCAACATGGCGACTCAATACTAAGCTCTACAATTTTGCGCGAAACATTTCAACGAATATCTCAACTTTGGGACAACACACACACCTTAAACGTAGAGAACTGTCTTCTTTATTTATCGTCTACAATATTACAATTTCTTGACTTTATCCACTACACGGTTTTTGATTTAATTTTTATTAGGTGACAATGCACACACACTGTTTAAGAACTTTATAGAAACATTTAACTGTGCCAATATTTGGTTGCGTGATTTGACATTTCTATAGCAACTGGCCGGGTACACTGTAAATTTTCGGTTTCCTTTGAATGCAGTTTCTTTGCGTTTTTGTCACTATATGTTATCGCTACAGCTTAAACATCCTCTTGTTATCACTTTCTGTGTTTCGCAATCTACATATATTTTTAAAAAAATTACCAGTATGATTAAAAAAGGTATTTCTCAGCAATCGGGGCATTCTAGAATTAGTGCATTTCTAATAAAACTGCTTATATGTTTGCATGTACTGTGTGCGTGACAAAAATTAATTCGACACATTCCCAAAACAGGAATAAACTTATTATGAAAAATTCGACAAAACAGCGACATAATTAGGATGCCAAGGATCGATATTAATCCATTTCTAACAAACTCTCTGGTGATTGTTTTTTCCTCCAACAAAGGACCTGGAGTAACGATCCAGCGTGAACGCCTACAGTTTGTGAACAGAATAGAATGTCTTTAAATTTTTAATTCCTCAGTTGGCGAAAAGAGAACCATTAAGCGAAGCGAAGTTGGTGCTCCGTGAGTAAACAAAAACAAATTTACATATTACCTTTACGTTGATATTTGCGTTTTCCTGTGCTCTTTTCGATCTACGTTTAAACTAGCATTTAGGAAGATCTTTTGTCTCCACGTTTTGTAAGGGTCAAATAAAAGATGAATTTCAAACTCTTTTCTTCACCTTTTTTTACCGATCCTCATATCCGTGTGAAAATTACCACGTGACCTAGCCTCTACAATTTCAATGGTATGATCGGAATGGAAATAAAAGTATCCATCTCAAATCTACTGATCATGAGTGCTAGTTTTTCTAATGAAATTAAATGTTAAATTTTTAGACAATAAGAAAATACACAGCAAAGTTTTGAAACTAAAGTACCTGTAATCTGTTTCTATAATTTCACGCCCGTTCGGCGCTCGACGTATACGATGAAAATTGATTTTTCTTTCAATTGTTTGTTTGCAACGTATTCATTCTTGCCCTTGGAAAATTTGGCAATCGACAAGCTTTTTGGTATTTTTTTTTTTTCACGAAATAAAGATGTTTTATTTTTTAAGTCATAGCATGCCATGGTGTAGAGTTTTGAAAATTTAACATAGATCCAGATGTGTAACTACACTGCGTATCCCCGCTCGGCGTATAAAGACGTCATAAATTCTTCGAAAACCGTGACTTTTTATTAGTTTGATCACGTTTATTCTTGCATTCATAAACCTGCGGTTTATATCTGACTTATAAGTTCTGTAGACGTGATGACGCGACGCAGGTAGGACGCACGAGTTCGAGCTCTCCACTTTGAACTTGGTCAATTTCATTTTCTCAACGAATGAAGATCTTCTAAGCTCGATAAACGTTCTATATGAGTGTGAGAACCAGATCTAAAACGTTACAAATGTCAAATACCGACTCAACTTCAAACAAGTTGGATGCCGTCCTTGCCAAAATGGACGACTTACTCAGGTCAAGAGATTTACAAGAAGCAAAGTTAAATAGTATCCTTGAGAAATTATCTAGTTTAGAGAGTTCACAGAAAAAAACCGCCGCCGACGTTGACGCTCTAAAAGACAGCTACCGCTCACTGGACGCGCAAATGATAGATATGGATAATGAGCTGTCTCTCAAAGCGAGCCGTGAAGAATTAGCGTCAGCTTACAAGAAGATGGAGGACCTAGAGAATAGGTCGAAGAGAAATAACATCGTTATCTGGGGTCTTAAGGAAGGTGCAGAAGCGGCACATAATTCCTTAGAAGATTTCCTGAGGGTTGAATTCTTCGAGAAACACATGCAACTTCAAAACATTGAGGTGATGAGGGCCCATCGAACGAATGTCAACCAACGAGCCGCGGAGGCAAACACCTCTACGGTTAGGCCGATTCATATCTATCTTCTGAGGTATTCTGACAAAGTTCAAATTCTTAAAGTTGCCGCCAATGCCTTGAAGGACAATCCGTTCCTGGACGATCAGATTTTTATTTCTGATGATGTCTCAAAGAACGTTCGCAAAGACCGAGCAAAGCTTCGAAAAGACTATCTCAAGGGG
>JAHPZR010021432.1:22500-25000 GCA_019787425.1 Platygyra sinensis | reverse complement strand
AGTCTGTGTCAACAACGACGATGGCCGATGTCTTGAAGTTTGGAAAGAAGAAAACAAGTTATCGATCCCTTTAGGAATATATGGGTTTAAAACATTGAACCAACCTATGTTGATCATTCTTGGCATGGAATGGAAAATGCACGTGCTGATTTCAAACTTGCGTTTCAAAATGGTAGGGAAAAAAAATGATCAAACTTTGAGGAGTTTATTTTTTAAAACTTATCGTTAAGGTGAAGCAAAGTTTTGACAACCAAAATTTGACCAATAAAGTGTGTTCGTGACGTCATCAAATTCTCAACTCTAAACTAAAGAGCCACTAAAGGTTTTATCCTCATCAGACATAAGAGACACTAAATTTATACCTGTTTACAACTTTCCAGCTCAATAGCGTCCTTCGTTTGGAAACCAGCGCATTTTGAATTTCGAAGTTGTCGCTGTGCGTGACATAAAGCTAAGATAATGTTTGTCGAAAAATATACACTTATCTCGTAATTTTCAGCCATTTTAGGAGTTTAAGTATTAGGAAAAGTGCTTGTCTAAATGTTGTTTGGCTCGGTTCAGAAAATCAGTCGACTAGATAGCCAAAGTAAGTTCCAGATGTTCAGACTATTTACCGTGCGCCATATTGGAGGACCAAGGAAGTCCTCCAACATGGCGACTCAATACTAAGCTCTACAATTTTGCGCGAAACATTTCAACGAATATCTCAACTTTGGGACAACACACACACCTTAAACGTAGAGAACTGTCTTCTTTATTTATCGTCTACAATATTACAATTTCTTGACTTTATCCACTACACGGTTTTTGATTTAATTTTTATTAGGTGACAATGCACACACACTGTTTAAGAACTTTATAGAAACATTTAACTGTGCCAATATTTGGTTGCGTGATTTGACATTTCTATAGCAACTGGCCGGGTACACTGTAAATTTTCGGTTTCCTTTGAATGCAGTTTCTTTGCGTTTTTGTCACTATATGTTATCGCTACAGCTTAAACATCCTCTTGTTATCACTTTCTGTGTTTCGCAATCTACATATATTTTTAAAAAAATTACCAGTATGATTAAAAAAGGTATTTCTCAGCAATCGGGGCATTCTAGAATTAGTGCATTTCTAATAAAACTGCTTATATGTTTGCATGTACTGTGTGCGTGACAAAAATTAATTCGACACATTCCCAAAACAGGAATAAACTTATTATGAAAAATTCGACAAAACAGCGACATAATTAGGATGCCAAGGATCGATATTAATCCATTTCTAACAAACTCTCTGGTGATTGTTTTTTCCTCCAACAAAGGACCTGGAGTAACGATCCAGCGTGAACGCCTACAGTTTGTGAACAGAATAGAATGTCTTTAAATTTTTAATTCCTCAGTTGGCGAAAAGAGAACCATTAAGCGAAGCGAAGTTGGTGCTCCGTGAGTAAACAAAAACAAATTTACATATTACCTTTACGTTGATATTTGCGTTTTCCTGTGCTCTTTTCGATCTACGTTTAAACTAGCATTTAGGAAGATCTTTTGTCTCCACGTTTTGTAAGGGTCAAATAAAAGATGAATTTCAAACTCTTTTCTTCACCTTTTTTTACCGATCCTCATATCCGTGTGAAAATTACCACGTGACCTAGCCTCTACAATTTCAATGGTATGATCGGAATGGAAATAAAAGTATCCATCTCAAATCTACTGATCATGAGTGCTAGTTTTTCTAATGAAATTAAATGTTAAATTTTTAGACAATAAGAAAATACACAGCAAAGTTTTGAAACTAAAGTACCTGTAATCTGTTTCTATAATTTCACGCCCGTTCGGCGCTCGACGTATACGATGAAAATTGATTTTTCTTTCAATTGTTTGTTTGCAACGTATTCATTCTTGCCCTTGGAAAATTTGGCAATCGACAAGCTTTTGGTATTTTTTTTTTTTCACGAAATAAAGATGTTTTATTTTTTAAGTCATAGCATGCCATGGTGTAGAGTTTTGAAAATTTAACATAGATCCAGATGTGTAACTACACTGCGTATCCCCGCTCGGCGTATAAAGACGTCATAAATTCTTCGAAAACCGTGACTTTTTATTAGTTTGATCACGTTTATTCTTGCATTCATAAACCTGCGGTTTATATCTGACTTATAAGTTCTGTAGACGTGATGACGCGACGCAGGTAGGACGCACGAGTTCGAGCTCTCCACTTTGAACTTGGTCAATTTCATTTTCTCAACGAATGAAGATCTTCTAAGCTCGATAAACGTTCTATATGAGTGTGAGAACCAGATCTAAAACGTTACAAATGTCAAATACCGACTCAACTTCAAACAAGTTGGATGCCGTCCTTGCCAAAATGGACGACTTACTCAGGTCAAGAGATTTACAAGAAGCAAAGTTAAATAGTATCCTTGAGAAATTATCTAGTTTAGAGAGTTCACAGAAAAAAACCGCCGCCGACGTTGACGCTCTAAAAGACAGCTACCGCTCACTGGACGCGCAAATGA
>JAHPZR010021432.1:10000-17500 GCA_019787425.1 Platygyra sinensis | reverse complement strand
ACAAAACTGACTTGTGAGAATCAACTCGTCAAACTTAAACTGACAAGAACATCAATGAAAGGGATAGAACATTGTCAGGAGTCGACGGAATTCTAATATTCTATCATCCAATTGTTTGACATGTTCAATTCAGTTCATTTTTGTTGAAGTCAATCATTTTTGAGGCTGTCGTAAGCATTTTGGACTGAAAAACGCTTTTCCGAAGACTGTTGATATCAATCTTACGTTCATCGTTTTAAGACTTAGGCATCCTCTGAAACCCAGGGGCTACTAGCCGGGAGCGATGCGATATTTTCGGGCGAAATATTACTTCAAGAGCTGGCCAATCAGCGAGGAGTTCTAGCCGGGTAACTCTGTCGCCTTCTTACACGAAGCAGTTTTCTTCATCGATCGACATAGTTGCGTGGCCCGTGCGACGGCGATTTGCATATCGTGCAAAGTTTCAGAAGTTATTCAACGATCGAGGCGAAATAAGAAGTAACCGTGGGTACTCGACTAGCTCTCCCCGCAACCAAAAGCAACAGTGTAGAAATCGCGTACACTAACTATAAAAATTTACGATATACCTTCGATTAATCTGCCGAGAAAATTGATGGAAGAGTATTGGTTCCTAGCCCCATGTTAAGCCTTGTGATTTCCTCGGCTTCGCTGAATATTTTTTTCTGAAACTTTCCACGACAATCTCCCCGTTGCACGGGCCAAGCAACTAGGTCGATCGATGAAGAAAACTGCTTCGTGTAAGAAGGCGACAGAGTTACCCGGCTAGAACTCCTCGCTGATTGGCCAGAAAAATATTTTTTTTCTGGCCAATCAGCGGGACGGAATTCGACATCTTCTGGAACTGGTTCGGTAAGAGAAAGATTCCTAGGGGCTCTCCAGGTCTTGAAGTAAACTTTCGCCCGAAAATATCGCTCGCTCGAAAATATCGCATCGTCCAGGCCAGTAGCCCCTGGGTTTCCGAGGATGAGACTTAAGCTGAGCCTAACAGAAATGTTTAAATTCGTACAAAGCACTCCTACAAAATAGCTTACGCAATTTTTCGGTGTAATGACTGAGCGAATATTGCCGTCCTAAAAAAATGGAACCGAGGACGTAATCAAAACACACGAGAACATGATGGTAACCTGTTCTGTTGTTATTTTATGGCGGCAATATTTTGTTCTGTGATTACAATGGAAAATAGTTAAGCATTTAGTACGAGTATATAGCACGAATTCCGGAAGAAATTCGCGCCGTGGTTATTTTAGTTTTTATTCACGACGGTCGTTGGGGAACTTTGTCCAAAAACTTGACGTAAAAGGCTTAAGATTTCAAATGACTTGTATATTACATCAAATTATTTCTTTCATGAGAAGTCAAGGTCTTGAAATACCTGTTGCAACCAGAAAATATTCATCAACCAGAATCTTTTTACAAACTTTATTAATTAGACTTTAAATAGTACTTGTTTCTATTACAAGCGATGTTTTACCGAACCATTTTGCTTTTGGAGCAGCCAAATATTATTCATTTACAATTTTTTTTTCCATTTCTTACTTTAAAGTGTTGTATAATCATTACTTTTAATCAAGCTTTGTAATCAAGTTAAATAATTACTCAATCAAAGCAATAATAAAATGTTTTCACATCTATATTTGCGTCTTATCTATTGTCTGCCTGACTTATTCAAAGAAAAAATAAAAATACGCGCTTTTAAAAGGGGCCTAGAAACTAGTCGGAATGTAGGCTATCTCTTTTACTATTTTTTGACTATGTAGGGTTGCTATGAAGAAAAAAAATTCTGCGCTTTTGAACAGAGTCTGGTCAGAAATCAAACATATATTTGGACTTCTGATGGGAAAAACCATTTGCACAGTGCAAGATTTTTTCCAGCCAAAAGACTTTTGACTCAAAACCAGACACTATTCAAAAACTCAGACTTTTTTTCCTAAGGACTATTTTTCCGCCAAAAGACTTTTTTGTTTTACTTTTTTCATGACCCCTTTTAAAAGCGCAAATTCTTCCCGCCAAGTTTGGTTTTCGACTTATTTTTGTCCCCTTTTAAACGAGGGCAAATTTTCCCGCCAAAAGACTTTTTTTCTTCGATGTTTTTCGCTACGAGCCGACTACTTAAAGGAAAACTCGGCTGCTTCCAGCTAGACCCGACTTCTGTTGTCAAGTCAACACGAGCTTTGACGATTCAAAAAAAATTATTTCAACATTTCTTTGCTTTGCTCGTTACGTGTACTCTTCTGGCTCGTGTCAACGGCTTTGAACCTGAAAGAAAAGCAAATGAAAACATTATTTAAAACATCGAACAGTACACTCGCTTTCACATCAACGTCTAAGCTAAGATCGACCAAATGTCGATCAAAAGCATTTTAAACTGATTCATTTTCACGTGTTTTTGTATTTTCAATAATACTCTACTCTTTTCTGAGAATTGAAACAATGCAATAGTTAAAATATCCTAGAAAAGCAACTCAGCTGAGACAAAAACGTATGAAAGTTACCGAGACGCTCTTTAAAAAGGATTTTTCAAAACAATAAAACTACTTATTTAGCGATAGAAAAGTGAAATAAACCCTCGAAGTCAAAATAAGTTTAATCCCTAAAGTCACTTAATTAACATACCTGAGCGACAAGTACTCAGTATAAATGATTCAACTATTCAGCGATTCAAATAATTTCTCAAGCCACCGAGCATGGAGGATGAAGACTGTACTTAAATGACGATTGCCAACAAAATATACCAATAATATGAGAAGCACCTTGCACTTAGCGATTTAAATCTCCCAAGTTCAGAATACAGAAAGATGAAAGACAAGCGGCACAAGACAAGACGGTTAAGAAGTCAACATTTCTGCAAGGGAAGAATAAGGAGCTACTGAAAAGTTTAAGCATCAAAGCTTGGGAATTTCTTGACTTCCATCACAGCGAAAACTGGCTTTGGTTTAAGTTACTAATGTACCATCACTGTACTCACCAGGGATAGAAATGTTCAGTCCTATCCAAACGTTTGGGAGTTGTTCTTCTTCAGTTAAATTGCCCAGAGACTGGGCAAAAAAAAAGACGAGAGCAGGTCAGGGAAGCTTGGGGATTTCTTGACATCCATGACAGCGAAAACTTTGGTTTTAAGTTACTAATGTACGATCACTGTACTCACCAGGGATAGAAATTGTTCAGTCCTATCCAAACGTTTGGGAGTTGTTTTTCTTCAGTTAAATTGCCCAGAGACTGTAGAGAAAAGAATAAATACCATGTTAATGCCCGTGACTGAAGATTGCGGGGTGGAGAATCAACTTGCTTACATGGCCACAGTAGTCACCACTACTTTCCCTTTAGTTTCAGTAATATTCTGTCCAATGGTAGCTCTCAAATTTTTATAATACTGCTAGTTGTTTATTTTTTGGTTGTTTCACGTGTATTGTGTGGAGAAGTCATTTGCTGATCCTTTTTCGGTCTCAACAGACAATGATGGTCTCAGCGAGAGCTCAGCTAGATATTCGGCGCTTTTGAAGTAAGAATTAAAAGCAAGAACTTGACTTAAGTGCCATATGCTGTTGCGTTTTCCAAGCTAATTGGAGACAATGAGTAGAAATTTTTATAATAGCAAACAAACAATATAATTTTACAAAATTAACATAATGTAATGAAAAATTAAAATGACAACAATGATAGAAAAATACATGTCAAAAGTATTAAAATTTCAAGAAAAGTTAAAATTCATTTTACCAAATAAAGCAGAGATGGTGGTCACTGTAGCGTCCTTCAATCAGTTCTGACAAAGTTTGTCTCACATTTACCTAAATTCCACTGTCGATCTGAGTCCAGTGCTAAATTTGTTTTGTTTGATCTCGTTTGGGGGAAAAAGGTTGGATAATATATCGCGATGAAATGAAATAAGCCAATATGATTTATTTCGCCAAGAAGTCATTAATATTTCTGCTCACTCGTTTCGATTTAATTCGACGCAACGTGTTTGGCAAAGATCCATACATGAATGATGGCTGTATGAGTCAGCTGCGTTGAAATTTCATCTCAAATGACACCAGACAAATCCTTATTTTCCAAAGAACTAAACATAACCACTAAAGCAAATGTCAACTGATATTTCAAGCGGTTTACCTCCCAAACACGAGTTCCATAAACGTGGCAAATTCAGTTCAACACTTGCAGCGTTCCACTGTTTTTGCCAGCCAAACATCTGCGTAACATTCTTTAAGTCTTCAGTGGCTTGTTAACTGCATTTCTTCCTCCCCAGAAGCTTGGACGTTGCTAAAACGTTCAAACGTAGCGTGCATCGGACTCCTGAACGTGGTTTCCCGAAGGAACAGTTTCACACGTGCAGCAAATCTTGAATAAATTAATTTTCAGAAATGGTTACAGTTCTGTGCGATTGGTCAAACTCAAACAATGACAGAACTTTTTAAATATGGGTAGCTGGGAATTAACCCTTTAGTGCCCAAGGGGTCTCCCTTTGACGAGTAAAATCATCTGGCGTTAGACAGAGTAAACTCTATAAGTCACTATTGGGCATTAAAGGATTAACCCTTTAGTGCCCAAGGGGTCTCCCTTTGACGAGTAAACTCATCTGACGTTAGACAGAGTAAAATCTATAAGTCACTGTTGGGCATTAAAGGGTTAATGATTTGAGAAACTTCGGAAACGCGAATCCTTGGGAAAGTTCCTGGAGAATCCGACAATTGTGAATCTGCAGGAAAAAATTCGAATGGAACAGAAATCCTTTTAGCTTTTTTTACGTACATGTAATTCCCTGTTTTATTTCCTTTTTTAGCCGCTTTACAGAATTATAATTTTAAATATTCCGAACTAATTTGGGATTAATTTAAAGTCAATTTTCATTGTTTTTTGCCTTGCTAAGGGAATCGCAAGATTCAAAATATGGTGGACCTTTGATGACAGAAGTTTTAAAGACGTCGTGTCACCTGTACTAAGAGCGCTTTCAAGTCGACCAAAAATTCCAGAATCTTCACAAGAAAAGGGAATGGTTTGGAGAGTTTAAACTTTTTCCCAGGAAATTCGGAAGTCCCGTGGCATATAATTTACTTCCAAAAGTTGCTTTTTGGAAATTCACCAAGTTTACGATTTTTTTCCGGAAACTTTCTCAGGAAATCTCCGTGCAATTTTCTCCTCTTCCAAAGTTACGGAGTATTTTGGTCGAATAGAAGCGACTTCGACAACTGCTGAATTTCTGAAATGCGCATGTTATTCAACCGATAATTCAATCAGAAAATAAATTAAATTCAATAAATTCAACCAATCCTTGCCGGCCATATTGGATGACAAACAAAAGAAGCCAGTAAAACTTTTGTTATTGTCATCCATTTACAGTATGGCGGCCATGACGTCACGTGTAAACCAACAGTTCTAAACGTGCTGGATAAAGGTGGCGCATGGCCGATAGAGTATCCGTAGTTTCAGGGGACGGGGCTTAGAGTGGTAACGGGAAGGCGGTAGAGCATCATGCTAAGTGGGGTATTACAGTGCCCCAGCTTTTTACTGGAGCACTGCGAGCGGGAGTGGGTTTTGATATTTACAAAAGAGGCTGCAGAACGCCAATCACTGTCTATCGCGCCACAACAAATCCTTTGTTTATCTATTATGGCGCAAATTCCTCCTCGAATTTTGAATCCACGGAATAAGAAGCCTGTTATCCAAGAAGAACAATCAGTTCCCTTTCTTCATTTTATTCTAAACAGCCATATTAAAATATACAACCTTTGAATCTGAAATAACACTGTTGTACAAACGGCGCATTTGGTCAATTGGCTTCCATTAAATAAATCTATCCTCTTTTAACTGAATGTCAATTATATTTTCATTTGCATTTTCCCTGAGAAAAATAGTCTACTCCCGACTGTAATAATTCTGAAACCCTCAGAAGTACTACTGGTCTCTTGTGTAATATTTTTGCCCCACAACTGAAATGGATCACGGAAGTTACCTACATAACAGTGTTAAGATCGATTCAATTTTGTCTACCGTGAACATGGAAAAATCATATTTCATCTTCGTATTTGTACCTAAAATAAAATTAGCTTCGTTGAAGAACGTGTACGTTTGACGAAAACTGAGTGTAGACACATCCTGTGAATTAAATAAAAATTCAATTCAAATTTGCATGTGCTTACCAGGGAGAAAAGCAGCAAATAAAAATACTACAATTTTCCCTCTTATTCATTCATTCATCTACAAAAGATATTTTCCAAGACATTAATACTACGACTGACGTGAAAGGATGTTAAAAATCCAAATGTATAGTTTAACCTTATACATTTCCTTAGATTGGAATCCTTGCCTCCCTTTTAACAAAAGGATCACTGAATTATTTGAAAACAATTTTATAAATTATTGGCAATGCAGCTTTGCAAGCTTTCATACTATTTACTTTTTCTCGCGTACGCTTGTCAACTGAACAACGCTACACTTTGCACAAAGGCTGCTAAGATTGGCAGAGTTTTAAACTGCTTTCAACTTTAAATGTTTCAGTGCAGAAAGTTTGATATGAAATTTCCCACAATGAAACTACCTATCTAGTTTTCGGCTAATCGGTCTCACTGAAAAAAATTATAAATTGGGAATAACAGAGGCTCACGAGGGGAAACCCATTCAGAATTCACGAATGACATCAGTCAATCGAAACATCTCGTTACAGTGTTCACCAGTGCGCGCAGTTACTGATCCGGGGCTCTGCTTCCTTCGCAGAACCCGTTATGCCAGTGGAGTCCAAACTTCTCTTCAATGCGCCTGTTTCTTCTTGAAGCATTTCACCACTCATTTAACTGTAGCTATACAGGAGAGGTAGGTTCTTTAGATTCCACTTTGACAGTCTGTTGTACCTCATCATAAAGATTCTTAGCATAGTTTATCTTCTGCGCCACCTAATGAACAGGAAGGAAAGAGTAAATGTCACTATCACGTATGCACACATCTACGCTTCTACTGTGATTGACGTTGTTTGGGAAGTCACCATTTAACGGAAAGCCAGAGAAGCAAGAAACAAAGAAAAACATAAAACAGCATTTAATTTTGTACACGTAAACAATTTCTTTGTTTGTTCGTTGGTTTGTTAAACTAGCCACGAATTACAATAGAACGGTATGCCAAACGAGCAGTAACCAAACACACAAATAAATAAAAGAATTTTACCGAGATACTGGTTGATTGATGAGCCAGCTATCGCTTACAAACTGGACGCACATAAGCAAACAAACAGAGGATTCATACAAGTAGCCGTCGTCTCTCCAACAATAGGGAACTTAAGCAAACCATGACGGCAACGGCAACGGGAACGTCGCTAAACAAAAGATTTAATGAGCAGAACAATAGCTGTGTACGTGTGTTATGACTCTTTGTACATTTCGTCGCTGTTCTCTGCCAAACAACAACGTGAAATGACCAAGTTTTGCGTGTTTTGGAGAACCTAAGCCACGACGACAAATATTTTGGATTTCCTTATGGAATTGATCGCTGGCATTTCATTTTTAGTTTGAGCAG
>JAHPZR010021432.1:0-5000 GCA_019787425.1 Platygyra sinensis | reverse complement strand
ATGTCCAGAAGGCATGCTCTTTATGATCAGCATAACAAAGTGCCCTCTTTCCTAAAAGTCGCTAAAATACACCAAATTCTGTCGAATACGAAGTAATATGAAAATGGCACTGTGATGATTATTCATAAAGAACACTGAATCGCATTACCTGCATTTCTGGGCATAAGAGAGTAACTTAATTGTGAATAAGATTTAATATGAAAATGTATCTAAAATTTGAATTATGAAACGTTTTCACATGACGTCACGACAGCCATATTGGTATGCCAAAACAAGAACTGAACAAGTGAAGTGTAGATGAATACGCGCGTGACTGTTTGTTTGACGCGTGTGAAAAAGCGCCACAAATGTAAATTTGTCCCAAGACTTTTCTCCATGATTGTAGGCTTACGTTGGAAGGGTGCAAACAGGTTACTTAAGCATTCAAGAGTAACGCATGATCAGAAACCCTAAACATAACGATGTAGAGACGACACAGGTTCTGCAGTCTTTACAAGAACATTCCAATTCTGTGAAGATACTTCAGCGACAGAATGCAAACCAATGCTGTACGTTAGGGGGCTTATAATCAGAGGACGTTTCCTCAATCTAAATGCAAACCCACAGGTGCAAGTAAGGACTGGGCGAGCCAAGGTATTATTGACAGGAGTTTCACATCTAAGTTCCGGGGTTGGAAAATGTTATTTTTTGACTGATTACTTACTGAACAGCTTGTTAGACTTACTTTAGCCGCGGAGTCGGACACTCCATGAGCCACGTTCATAAACAAGCCTCCCACATTGCCCCTCTTTACCAGTCCTTCTAGGCCAGATGACACGTCATTTATCAGTCCCATGGGATTACCAAGAAAATCAACTGAGGCCACGATAGCTGCTGCTTGACTGCGGATTTCCTGTTGAATATAACAACATTGATCACTGTCGTTCTATACTGCTGACACTGAATAGTGATACCTTCTTTTTGATTTTCTACCTTTATTGTTCGGATATAAGAGAATAAACGTCAATTCAAACAGTCTTTTCCGAAAGTCCAAATTCTCTCTACAGAAAACTATAGAAAGAGTGTCAGACGTTGTTTCAAGGTAACGGTCACATAACAAACTAAAGAAACTGGAGGGCAATTTATTGCGGGGAATTACTAAATTCCAAGGTTTGCACGAAAGAGTATGGAGTTCAGTACGTACCTCGGTGTAATGCTTACTCATGGAGTCCAGGTGAGAGGACATCGTGTCGAACGGATGAGACCTTGAGAACGATTCTATAAAATAACAGAGAAAGAATTAGGTTATGGATAGAGAACACACGCATGAAATACCACAAACGGACCGCCAGAACAAATTCTTGGCAACAATAAAGGAGCATTTGGAGTGATGCCAGAAATACAGATTGCAACCTTTATTCACTAGACCTACTGAGCAATAAAAAGGGCAACAGAAACCGTTTGTATAATTTTGCAGAGATATACAGAACTAAATGTCTCAGCGCATAGCCGCGTTTCAATTGTTCTGTCACACTTTCAGATAACCAGAACGTCCAAAGGTTTTCGTTCGCTGTTCACAAAGAGGCTCAACAGACACAAACAGCTTCGCATCAGTCAACTTTTTTCAAAGCTTTTACCATTTGTCTTGTAACATAACATTGAGACATTGGAACAACAGAAGTCCTTTTATTGAGCTACATCACAAAAAAATGTTCGTGTAGTAGTCTTACATGACAAGAGAAAACACACCTCAGCAGCGTACACCCATGGGCACATATTAGACGTTGAATTAACCAATTAGAACGCGCGCTTTGCTTTAGTTCTGTTATAGAATGTTGCGCAACTTGCCCTGTGCAATCAGTGTTGGTTTTCACTCACTCAGAACCGAGGCCAAACTAAATCTTATTTTGACTCAGACCCTTTACGTTTCCCGAGTTTGGCACCGGCTTCAGGACTTTCTTTCAAGCCATTTGGGGTTCATTTCGTTATGTGGAATAACTCTACATTGACTTTAATAAAGTGGCTACGAAATCTTCTTTTGATCCAGGTTTATTCACCAACCTAAGTCAACAGTAGCATCCTCCAAATTAACCAGAATAAGACCAAGGCTGCTCTTGAGACTCTGAAGATCCTCCGGAAGCCGACCAGCGCTTGACACTGATAACTTAAGCTGTGTGGAGTTCAGCTGAAGGTGTTCAAAGTAATAGCGCTTTGACGAACCTGATGAGCTTGGTAATGTCGGTCTAAAAAGAAATCTTGATGTTAACAATTCGTTTCACTGTTGAGTTCCGAATACAGTAAATTGCACAAGTGTGAGCAAATCCCGAAAGTAGAGATCAACCATCCCCCCTCTCTGAAAGTAACGATAGGTGTGATCGTGGCGAATTCAGTCAACGTAAATAATAAATACGTGTATAACAAGCTGTACCAAACTGGTCTGATGTTTGTTTAGATGGTACTTATTCCAAACAAAAGATATATTACTCTATTCGAATATGAATAAAAAAGGAATGTCTTAATTGACTCAATGGAGTTTTCAAAGGCTAATGCAAATAAAATCCGTGCTACAGGCCATACTCTTTTACCTTCCTACACAGAACACAAACAAATCTATACAAAATAGAGACTGATTCCTGTTCCGGTTTTAAACTTTCCTGGTGCAGAGAAAATGATTTTATTTGGGTTCGATTTTTTTTCCTTCGTTAACGCATTCTGTGGAGAAAAACTTGACACACTGCCTCAGTCGATGTATCTTATCTGCAAGAGCCTATCTTGAGTTTTTTAATCTAGATGTAAGTATTGTACAGCAGCGTTAAACCACGTTTCTACTAATTTCAGGTGTGGACGCAGTGCTTGGACCAGCGAATATCACTAAAGATAGTCAAATTCCAATAGAACAGTGTATCAGCACGTGTAAACTGAGACCTGGTTCAGGTTGTCTTGGAGTCAAGATCCTGGCAGATGGACCAACCAGAGTCCTGCAGATAGCTGACTGCTTACAACAGGTAAGGGTGGCAAAGGTAAAGTCATGCATTGAAAGATAACGTTCACCTAGTATTATCGTAATGTTCCCTATTTATCCTTTTTTATTTTTTTAAATTTGACAGTCCATAGGGATTGTTATTACCCGAGACCTGACTGAGCCCGCAGTTTTGCTCTTAAAAGGAACTCAGTCACATCATTTAACAATTATTCTTTGAAATCGAGGTGAATAGTGGTAAATATTCTGCCACTATTCACCGAGATTGAGAAGAATAATTGTTTTAGTATATACACAGGAAGTGATCTCAACAACATTTCAGAAGGAAACCATTGAAAATCGATTTAATTGGCCTCTCAATTCATGCTCGGAAAACGTGCAAGCTGTACAAAGTATGCGCGAATTAGCGAAACTATTTACAGAATCTTTGAACATGGAAAATCTATAGTTAATCTTCGAAAACACCTCGTGACAGTCAAGAATAATGGTCCTTAAACATCGTTCAAATCAGTGTGAATCAAAAGTTTGCTTTATTCAAAAGTATGCTCTATTTTTGTTTGGCGTATGCATTATTCACTCGGTAGGGGGTGAATAATGCTCATTAGCCAGAGATAGCGAACCAATCAGATTGCTTAAAACACCAAGATCACTGAGTGTGTATATACTAATTTGAGTTATTCTAGCCAAAACACAAAATTGAATTTAATTTGCAGGAAACCTGAAAATAGTAGTTGGCTAATATAGATCGTTTTCACTGTCACGCAATAAAAAAATAAATCGAAAACCATTCAGTGGATAAAGTCAAGAAATTGTGATCTTATTGGATATGAATAAACAAGACACTTGTACAAGTTTTACGTCTGTGCGTTTCCTCAAACCGGAGATATTCGTCGAAATGTTTCGCAGAAATTTACAGAGCTTAGTATGGAAACGCCATGTTGGTGCACATCAGATGTGCACCAACATGGCGGCCAAAATATAGTGTAAACATCTGGAAGTTACTTTGGCTATCTAGGCGACTGATTATCTTTACTGAACAAACAAGCATTTACATAAACACTTTTCTTAATGCTCTAACTTCTAAAAAGCTACAAATCATGAGATAGGTATATATTTTTCGACAAATACGATCGTAGCTTTGTGTCACGCACCGCCATAACTCTGAAATTCAAAATGCTCTGGTTTCCAAACGAAGCACGCTATTGAGCTGTAAAATTGTAAACAGATATAAATATACCGTCTCTTATGCCTGATGAGGATAAAAACTTTGGTGGCGCTTTAGTTTTGGATTTTAGAAAGCGATGACGTCATGTGAAAACGATCTATAGAAAAACATCAAAGAAATAATAAAAAAACATAAAGAAACAAGGATTGTTAAGGATGGAGAAGATTAACACGGATTACAAATGACGAACATGAAAAATTTAGGCTTGTTTGTGAAGATACACAAACTGTGACGTAGCTTCTGTGAGCTGGCAGAGCTGTTACTTATCACGTCACGCGGATGGCATGACAACTGACGTAGCCGTGACGTAGCTCCTGTGAGCTGGCAGAGCTGTGTCTTATCACGGCACGCGGATAGCGTGACAACTGACGTAGCCGTGACGTAGCTCCTGTGAGCTGGCAGAGCTGTTACTTATCACGTCACGCGGATGGCATGACAACTGACGTAGCCGTGACGTAGCTCCTGTGAGCTGGCAGAGCTGTTACTTATCACGTCACGCGGATAGCGTGACAACTGACGTAGCCGTGACGTAGCTCCTGTGAGCTGGCAGAGCTGTTGCTGATCACGTCGCGATAGCGTGACAACTGACTTAACCGTGACGTAGCTCCTGTGAGCTGGCAGAGCTGTTACTGATCCCGTTACGATAGCGTGACACTGACTTAACCGTGACGTAACTTCTGTGAGCTGGCAGAGCTTTTACTGTTCACGTCAAGATAGCGTGACAACTGACTTTGAGAGTGTTTCTCGAGAGTTCGCTCGGAAACTTTGCAAGTGCCTCAACGAAGATTGGCGAAAAACATTGTTCGCTCACTGTTT
>JAHPZR010021431.1:12500-14130 GCA_019787425.1 Platygyra sinensis | reverse complement strand
AGAATACATTTTACAAAGCGAACATTATGGACATTATTATTATTATTATGAATGAATGAATGACTGACTGAATGAATGAATGAAAGAATAAATAAATGAATGAATGAATGAATGAGTAAATGAATGAATAAATGAATAAATGAATGAATGAATGAATGAATGAATGAATAAATGAACGCGCGAATGAATGAGTGAATGACCGAATAATGAATGAATGAATGAATGACTGCCTGAATGAATGAATGAATAGTAATAGTAATAGTACTCTTTATTGCGCCTTACTCTCCAAAGGGAGGTATTGGTCTAAATACAGCAATGGTTTGAACATAAACTAATAAAATGCAAAATGATGTTTACCATCGGCCGCATACAATTAATAAGAAAATTTATAGCGTTTATTACAGTTGTGAATCAAGAATCTCTTTTCTTTTTCATTAAGTGGATATATTTTCCTATTATTTTAGATGTAATCGTGTTTTCCGCTCTAAGTAAATACCTTGTCTTCTCGTTATCACTTAATCTGTTTTAATGAGTGTCAACGTTTGAAATATGTCAGTGCAGCTCACGTCTTAATGTGGTATACCCCTGACAATACATCAAGAAATGCTGTTCATGTTCTATGCAATCTTCTTTGCATACTAAACATGTGCGTTCTTCTACTGGGATTAATGCTCCTCTATTTTCATATTTACCAGTTTGTATTCGTAGTGCATGACATCCTAATCTAAGCCTTGTTAGGCTAATTCTGTGTGCTGGCTTTGTAATTAATGTCAAGTAGTTTTCAAATTGATAATTATTTTTGATTTCCCTGTGTGTAAATTTTTCTCTTGAATTTGTTGGTGACCTATTCTGGGTTTCAAGCAAGTTCTGTAGATATTGATCCCTGAGGGTTTTCCTTATAGCTAATCGTGTATTCTTGATGTGTTGCTGGGTTACTGGTTCTTTTACTTGACATTTTTTTTATTGATTTCTTCATTCTGTTGAATGTTGAAGAAAGGTGTATTTTTTTGTTGCATATTGAAATGCTTCTCCCAACAACATGGTGTTAAGAGCAATGCTTCAATCTTTGCCAGTAGCTGCAGATTGATACTTTTATGTCGATGCTGAAAGGATACCGCCCAACTCTGCAGGCAATATTTTCTGTATGCCATGGAACGTTTAATGACTGTTTACAAAACTTTATATGAACTTGTTGAATTGTACTTTTATCAAAAGTTGTTTTGTATGATAGTAGTTCCGGTCCCCAAATGAATGAATGAATGAATGAATAAATGAATGACTGACTGACTGACTCAATGAATGAATGAATGAATGGACGATGGGATGGTCGGAAGGATGGATGGATGGATGAATGCACAGACTGAATAAACTATAAAGGACAAACGGATAGAAGGGTAAAACACGGAAGGGTGAAGTAATAAAAATGTACGTAAATTAGAGAAGAGGTTTTGTTAAACTTTCAGAAAACTAAATTATTTCGAGAATTCGTATTTTATACACACTTTGCTCCCCCCCGTCTGAAGAAGTTTAAGAATGAGAAACATGAGATACACAGTTGAGTAGTTCCTGTGCTAGCATTATTAATTGCTAAAATAGTCAAAATGTAACGTCATTAAAATGAACTCATAAC
>JAHPZR010021431.1:5000-10000 GCA_019787425.1 Platygyra sinensis | reverse complement strand
AAGTATCCTGGTTACCTTGAGAGGAAACGGCTGACGGAGAAAACAAGATGCAGTGGAACGACCGTTAAGGAACCATGCAAACTTAGATGTCAATATTAACAGGTTTAGTAAATGTAAATTATAATTTTATAATTTTAAATGTTTAAAAGAGAGTGGTGAAATATCGAAATGTTACCTGAGATGTACGAAACTAGTACCAAGGGTATCAACAGCACATATCCACCGGTCAACATCATTGAAACCTTTTGATAACAATAATAAAATAGCAATAAACAACAGCCAAATAAGGGCGTGTTTAGATGTGAAAATCCGTATTCGTGCAAGTTCCTTTCATTATTGAATCTCTGGTCCTTTCGTCTAAACACAATACAAAAGGACTGAGCAGTCCTTTTTCCAAACAAACTCTTAATTATAAATATCTCGTGAGGTTTCAGGTAAACTAAAAAAAAAAACATGTTGCAGACATGCTTGGTTATGGCAAAGAACTTGGCAACCACCTGACGGTAGAAATAGAATACTTATTTTTAGTTTTTTTCCGCAACGTCAATTTAAAAAATGCCAATGGTAAGAACTTTGAGATTCAATGAACTTTGATAAGTTAAACATCTTGGATATAATTTATCCTAAGATTATTTAAAACCACAGATAGAACAATCCGTTATTATGATCACAAACTAGCTTTGCTCTTAGTGGAGGTTTTCATTCAGGAATAGAAATAATTTTTCTATTTCATAGTAAACTCTCTCACACGGTGTAGGATGAAATCTTCAAATCACTGTTCAAGTTCACGCACAAGCGTTCCCATGCTTCATGTTGCTTTGATCTTTGAGTCATTTTTTTCTCTGGCATGTTCGTAGATTGCATAATAATCAGTTTTCACGAATGTACCTCCTACGCGTGATAACTTTTATCCGCCTTCAATCCTCCAGATCTGTTTGATTTGCAGCGTGATTATTATCGATTGTTGAACTCCCTCCCTAAACTAAACACCATGGTTTATCAGTTGAGTCTACCGGTCAAAACTGGCTTATTCCACAATGTTTAACGTGTAAAGCTAATAACTCCTCAACACCTTTTGTGTTGTTTTCGTTCATGACTTGAATATGAAAGAAACCGACCATCTTGATGAGAGATTTATCAACCAATGAAGTTATTTCTCCAGTCTTGTCAGTTTTTGAAACAAAAAAAAAAAAACTTACTTACCTCCCACTGGAATCTGAACGGAGAGCCAACTTGCTTTACGGCTAAGCCAGTCAACCGGCTAAAAGACAAAAGATGCAAGCTTTGTTCAAGTTCTTAGTCTTCTTTGGATTGTGATTGATTTTGGTTAATTTGTGTCCAATTTTGATTGGCGAGCTAATCAAAATAATTTGATATTCGTGGCACCACTGTCATAACAACACCGAATTTAACATCAAATATTTTTCAGATCATACTGTGGGTGGATTTCTTGTGTTGGTGGAAATAAAATGACATGACATAAATGTTAGATAAATGTAGTGACAGAAACACGTTCCCTGCAATTGAAAGTATAGTCGAATCGATTTAACAAAATAAAATAAGGAAAGCATTTTTTTGAGTAGCAAGGATTGGCGTACTTTGTTAGAACAATTTAGTTTCAATTAACGATGTGGTGATTGGGATGAAGTGTCTTTGTTCGAGGATCTCTTTTTCTCTTCAAAAACTCCTAACTTAAGTAACTCAATAGTCTTTATATACGAGACCCGCCTGGCAAGCAGCTATTGTCGCCTTCTTTTAAAATACAGTCAAGTGGCGTTTGTTTTTTTGAAAAATTTTGGTCCCCTAAAAAGGTTCAAAGACAACGAGTAGTTATATTATTGATTAGAAGAAACCCGCCTTTCATTAAAAGGGTAGAACTACTGCTTCATTTTTAGGTACTCAGGCCAATCCGAGGAAAATCACTTAAAAAGTAGACTTGCTTTGTAATGTTCCTTGGTTTAACTTGGGACAACGCAAAGAGCTGAGACATTTTTTTCGCTCTATAACTGCTTCATACTAAAGACTAGAAACTCAGCGGACCATTTTCATTTTTATTTATCGTATTCTATGTATACCTGCGTGTTTTGCATCCTAGCTGTTGACATATAACAAAAAGACAAGCAAGTTATTATTTATAAAACATTTTCTAAAACTAGCTTTTTAATTTCACTTATGTAAGAGAGATTTTTTTGCGGTGTAGTTTTTATACAATTATATTAATTTTATAAAAAAAACCTTACAGGCAAAAATGAAAAGCTCAGGGACCTCTTTCTCGAAGGCCCTGAAATGTTTTCGCACCAGGAAAACATATCAAAATTGCAAACTTTACAGTCAAATTTGAATCAGATTCCTAAGTTCTTTTGAAAAATCTTTGAGGTCATTGTGGCCGATATAAAGCTCCTCCAAACAAACCAAAGCTATCTTATTCACATATTCTTTAATATGTACAGAATTTTCCTTCATACAAACATTTCAGGCGTGTGCACCTTTCTTTTTCAAATAAAGATTAAACAAAAACTGCCTTTGCGGGTCTGAAAAGTTTCCGGGCTTTCGAGAAACGGCCCCCTGGACGGTGTTTACATGGTACGAGTGAGGCCTGCTGACTAAGTTACTTGCCTAATTAAAACATAGCCTGTCTTTGAAAAGCCTTTTGGCCACGTTATGACGGCTTGAAGAAACATGTCCTACCGAGAAAATGCCAACCAGCTTCAATCAAAAAAGTGGAATTCAACTTTTAATGCGAATGGATGAAAACTATCCAGCCAGGAAGCATTTTATACTTGCCTATTGATCTGCGAACCTTTACTTCTTAAGTAGTTAATGTTCCAACGCCACGCCACATGTTATTGACCTAGCCGGAGGTCCTTGTTGGAATAATATTGTTCGAGTTTTATTCTTCTGGTGATAAATCGATTAGTCTCCATGATTCATTCTTGGTGATCGCGGGTGAGAGAAATAAGCATTTATTTACGTTTGGCATGTCGCTGTTCGGAACGTTTAAAGTAAATTGTCTTCCAAACAGAAAGAAAGAAAGATTTTTGTTTTAAAATCAAAAGAACTGCTTATTTTTGTGCAATGAATTAAAAAAGGAATAATAATGCAGAAATTATCTCGTGAGTGGTTCATGTTAGCGGTCCGCGCACTGCAAAATTCGGACCACTAAGGGAACCAATTATTAATGCCCTTGTCGTTGCGGACCAGTTGAGACATTTAAGACAAAAAAGAATAGAACTTGGTGCCAGTTCATAAATAATTTCCTTTACTGATTTCTACATTTTACCACAACCCCCTTCCTCCTCCTCCCCGCCCTCAAAAAAATGTCTGTACGTGAGAAATTACAAATAATTCCAGTTTTTTGCTCTCGTTTGACCGAAGTTTCCTTTCAATGGACTCCTTCTAATGCCTACATCAGCGAACTATTCCTCACTAAATGGCTATTTTCAAGAGTAATATCTTGGTGGGCCTAACATTTTGGGAGAAAACGCCTCCATACTTTGATATTCAAATTCTTATAAAACTACTAAAAGCAATTTCAGTCTTACCGGTTGTGGCAGTGTCGGATGCTAATCTAGAAACTAATAAAGCACAGTGCAGGACACATGTAATATTATTTTATACGTAAGAAACAGCCTAGTTTTCTCTGGTTTTCTCCTTAGCTCCATGTTTAGAACTCCCGTTTGGTATTTGGGCGACTTTTTCTCGCGCATGATTATTTGCTCTCGATTTCTATCGCATACAAGTAGAACTTGATCAGTGGTCAACTTCAAAAAACACGTGACCTCGATGAGTTATAGACTTGAGCCCGCGATATGGTCACGTGATACGAGTCAGCAGATACCTTCTTGCCGACTATTACCAATAGTCCTCTAGTAGCGTAGTCAATTAAAATGCAGGATTTTCATAAGTCCACTGAAAGTAAACGAGTAGCTCAGCTAATCAGATGGCAGCATTTACATTAGCATACTAGTAGAATTCTACTAGAAGAATTCTACTTGTATACGATAGAAATCGAGAGCAAATAATCTTATTCGCTTATTCGCACATTTGGCAAGATTTACATGACGATAACAAATCTATTTGAAGGTGAAATTCAATCAAGCACAGACCGCTAGCTCGCGTAATCTTATCCTGACTAATAAAGGATTTGACATGATCCTGGTGGCAGGTTTTTGATATAGCTTTGAACTTGTTTATAAAATTTATCAAAACTTTAAAAGGTCTCCATCCTTTCAAATATCCTGGACTAAGAGTGATGTCTTCCAAATAGATGAAAAATTCATTCATAACTGTCCGCCATGTTTACTTGCCGAGATGGCAAGTGGCGAGCTAAGTAGCCAGGCCTCGAAAATGTTATATAAACCGCCTGGAGCGGTTTATATTCTTGCTTTTCACGTGACGTCACAGATTATGCAAATTTGATGATCCGCCATGTTGGTGCCCCTCGAAGCGTGTGATCACATGTAAATAGAGGGAAATATGGGCCATTTCAAGATTCTTTGCTGGTGATCTCGCGACCTCTCAATGGATTTTGGACTCGAACACGACTCGGAAAAACTCAGCAAAGCTATCCCAGTGCTTTCAGGTTACGTGGAAGGGCTGGGAACTCGAGTTAAAGAGCGATATTTGGCGAAAATATATGTTATCGGAGTCGACCCGGCCAGCATCCCGAAAGAGCAATTTAACGGGGAATGCTTGGATATTTTTTGGTCTGGAAGCGAGCCATTATACGAAAAAAAAATTCAAGGCCTATTAAAGTTTGAACGCCTATAATCAAATGGTTTCGGGGCTCGTTCAATCGGTGATCATGCGGGAGAGGAAAGCTAATCCGCGAAAAATACTACGTCGTGGCCGGCAAAGCCGCGTTCGACACTCACAGGCTATGAACGAACCTCCTGTTGATATCTGGATCGTAATTTTGATGTAGTGTCTGGTGAATCTATACAGATTTTACATACAGGTTCTTCCCATTGGGTGTGTGTCAGTAATAATTGCTGCCAACC
>JAHPZR010021430.1:20000-22748 GCA_019787425.1 Platygyra sinensis | reverse complement strand
TTTGTATTTCTAACATATATGACCAATTTCTGAAAGGCGGAAATGGATCCGAAGCTCGACTTTTTTAATTTTTTTATTTTAGATTTTAACTAACTTCATTGGCAGCTTTCTGTTTTACTGGTTTTCTCTCCTACCCTACCCCACCCCCGTGATTCAGGTACTGTAAGGATAAGTTTCCTATTTAGACAACTTCTTGGTTTGTCACATACTAATGCATACCCAACGACGACCTGTAGGCACGTCTGCTTATGGGACTAGATTAAAAAGGTAAAGTCTGCATAAGGGACCCATCATGGCGGAGCTTATGCCGGTCTGGCTATAGCACGTAGCATGAAGTCACTTGGAGTATTTCTTCTCCCTCCTGGATGGGATGCTAGCCTATCGCAAGGTCACCCTCCCCAATATTAAGTTCTCCGACCCATTTATACACCTGAGTGGAGGGAGGCACCATGAGAGTAAAGCCTCTTGCCCAAGCCACAACACAATGTTCCCAGCCTGGGCTAGAAGTCGGACTGCTCGATCCGGAGACGAATGCATTTATCGCGAGGCCACCACGAAAAATTATTGCGTGACTCGGAAGGGTCGCGTATATACTAATTTCGTCTAGAAGTTTCTTGCATATTTAACTAGCATCGCATCACGGTCACTAAGTAATTTATTTTAGTCGCTTACGTCTGCAGCTGTAAATAGTTTATGTCGTAATGTTACTTTATTTAGTAGAGCCGGAAAGTTCTAGAGCCTTATGCTGTAAAGTAAATGAGCGAATCGGTGTAGTTTTTAAGTGGTTTTATACCAGGAGTGTTTAGAGAGAATAATCTCAAAGTGAAGAGTGATCATCGCCGTAAATTTCCAATTTATGCAATTGGAAAGAAGAAGCCTGAAAAAAAAATATCAGGGCTTCAACGGGATTCGAACCCGTGACCTCCGCGATACCGGTGCGATGCTCTACCAACTGAGCTATGAAGCCACACATTGGGAGCGAGGTCAATTTATTGGGTCCATATTTTCCCGTGCAGTGAAATGATGTGACGAATATATGTAATAATTCATATTTGTACTACGGTTGTAGATGAAAGTGAAGAGTAATCATCGCAGTAAATTTCCAATTTAAGGAATTGGAAAGAAGAAGCCTGAAAAAAAAATGAGGGCTTCAACGGGATTCGAACCCGTGACCTTCGCGATACCGGTGCGGTGCTCTACCAACTGAGCTATGAAGCCACACATTGCGAGCGAGGTCAATTTATTGAGTTCATATTTTCCCGTGTAGTGAAATGATGTGACGTATATATGAAATAATTCATATTTGTGCTGCGGTTGTAGATGAAAGTGAAGAGTGATCATCGCAGTAAATTTCCAATTTAAGGAATTGGAAAGAAGAAGCCTGAAAAAAAAAAAATCAGGGCTTCAACGGGATTCGAACCCGTGACCTCCGCGATACCGGTGCGATGCTTTACCAACTGAGCTATGAAGCCACACATGGAGTGTGAGTGAGTCAGTAGTGCTTACTGAAGTGTGACGAAGGTCGTGTGTAAAGTGTCGACAGAGGTCATGTTTGTTGAAGTGTAACAGAGAGGTTACGTGGATATCTGGCAAGAGGCCGTGTTTATACAAGAGTGACGGAAGTCGAAGTATAGTTTACAAGCCTAGTGTGTGCTTGTTGTGAAGTCTTGAGTGGAATTATTGCGTTGGAGTGAAATAAATAACCTTGTTGTTGTTGCGTTCTGATTAGACTACAAACTATACCTGCCACTTTCAACAACGACCTTGCAACACACGCCTCCCACAGATAGACAAATAAGTGGGTCAATTGTTCTTAGTGAGCCGACGAACTACCTACATACAGCTGTTTCGGGAAAGGTTGTCCAAAAGAAGGGTAATTATAAGAGCGTACGCGACAATGCCGAAACGTAGTATGGGAGATATCCAAAAAAGTAAATTCAACTTGTAGTGAACGCCCAGAATCGAAGATGCCACGACCGTCCAGTGAAGACCTACGGTAGCGAGCTATTTGGATGAAAGAGTTCTTAGAGCGTAGATGAAGTGGCAGTACGTACAGGTTTATGAAGTGAAGCTCTCTCTCGCTATCACGCTACCAAAACATGTCCAAACACAAAGGCTTCATTAGCGATGGCTCTGCACGTGCACCACGATTTTTGGTACATTTCTCCGACTTTCTCTGCAAAGCATGACATAAAATAAGTACGGTTAAAGTCGTCAGAATCATGCTTACTCTGTGAATCCTAACCCTTCATTTGACTGAATTTTGAAACTCACTTTTATCTCAATGTCAGTAACAACTGTAACAAAGCGTAAGCATGTATTTCTAGCTGACGTTTTCGACAGCATTGCCGTCATGTTTTCGTTGACTCAAACTGACAGTTTACCATAATGCCTTTCGGCATTGTAGCGTACGCTTTTATGCTTCTTTTGGACAACCTTTCTCGAAACAGCTGTATATATCTTAACCTCCCATTCTACCCACTCCTCCCTGGCACGCTCCGGTATTGAGAAAACGGACGCGTCATTCTGTGTAATATAGTTTTTAATCCTTTCATTCAAATATCTTGAAGTTATATTTCATAATTTTTAAATAAATCTTGTAATACTTTTTTCTCGATTTGCTGAAAACATTGTCAAAACTTTCTAAATATTTAATAATGCACTAATTGCATTGTCGTATAAAAACGAAAGTTAGGACTTATCTTGAGATTAAAAGGGTTACAAATTTCGTTTCCAAATAAATTTTGA
>JAHPZR010021430.1:0-12500 GCA_019787425.1 Platygyra sinensis | reverse complement strand
ATAAATAAATAAATAAATAAAGAACGAGCGAATAAATGAACGAGCGAATAAATGAATGACTGAATGAATGAATAAATGAATGAATGAATAAATGAATCAATGAATGAATGAATAAATGAATAAATGAATGAATGAATGAATAAATGAACGCGCGAATGAATGAATGACTGACTGACTGACTGAATGAATGAATGAATGAATGAATAACAATAATAATAATAATAATAATAATAATAATAATAATAATAATAATAATAATAATATAATATTGAAATTAATATTCAAATTGAAATTAATATTCAAATTGAAAATAATATTCAAATTGATAATCATTTTTGATTTCCCTGTGTGTATATTTTTCTCTTGAATTTGTTGGTGACCTATTCTGGGTTTCAAGCCAGTTCTGTAGATATCGATCCCTGAGGGTTTTCTTTATAACTGATCGTGTATAATATAATAATAATAATAATAATAATAATAATAATAATAATATTATTATTATTATTATTATTATTATTATTATTGTATTCTATATACAAGGCTAAAAGGTTAAAAAAAAATTAATATGTTTAAACCAAACGTTTTCGGCTGTTTGCCATCATCACGGTTAAAAAAGATGACCGTCCACACGTACATATATATCTTATGTAATTCCCGATGGGAAGAGTTTGGAGACATAAGAAATAACTTGTTTGTTCAAACTGGGGCGGAATTGTTGGATCATTAGTCCCTCGACGATCCTACGCTTGTGGAATGTTTGTGCTGAGGAGAGAACACGCCAAGTGAAAGAATGTGATGGGTTTTCCCGCAGGTGTTTTGCAGGTTCAGAGGTGTGAGCAGGATTTGAATGCTTCGTAATTCGTACTGCTAAGTTTCTCACAGTCTCGCCAATGTAATCAACGCCACAAGAGCTATCACCTTTGTAAACAACTTTGGATCTGTGAGTGTTTTTGTCTTTGTTGTTGAAGAGGCTTTTGATTTGCTTTGTTTGCCATAGGATTATAAAGTTGAAATTGAAATTAGTAAACTTGTTTAGTTTTTCAATAAACGTCTTATTAATTTTTTTTTAACCTTTTAGCCTTGTACATAGAATACATTTTACAAAGCGAACATTATAGACATCATTTTACCCCAAGGCATCGCTTTTTCATATCAAAATTTGAAGTACCTGACATCTAAACTTCAAAGGACCGCTGCTAGTATTGGATTTGTTCAGAAAACACTGTGGAACAGCTGCACACCAACTTTTGCCATAGTGAACGGAAATTTCGCATCGGAGGATCATCGTTTCGCCGCCGTGAAAAGCATCCTTAAAGCGAATCTTCAAGAACACACCCTAAAACTTCGCCGTGTCCATGCTGACCTCTCGATCTTTTGGACAGCTTTCGTGTCCAAACATGGAACAGGAGCCTTCAAACTCATACACCGCATGGTATCTAAATCCCTTCGTCTGGAGCGTTTTGATTCCCTTAGTACTAAGAACAAAAAACTTTCAAAACTTATGAAGAGTAAACATGAGTCAAAAGACTTTTCAGTACCTATCATTAACCTCTCGAGTCAAGTTATCGCGGATGCTACCTTACATTATTTACGTTATGGACTCAACCATAGTTTCATCGACAGGAATCGGCACGTGAATCTTAACCTCCTGTCGGAGTTTGAACTTCTCCTTAACCAAGTTAGCTCAAGCATTCCCGTTGGCCAACATGAAGACTTCAAAAATTTCCTCCGCGTTCATTCTAACCTCTTCCACCAAAACATTTTCAGCACTCCTGATTACACTTACAAAGTCTTACAAAAACTAGCAACAGATCCCGACCTGGTCGTCCTCTCTGGCGATAAAGATTCATCTGTCGTCATTATGCAACGCGCCGACTACGTCAACAAACTTGAAACTATGATCGAAGAAGGCATAGCTAACGGGAAATACGTGGTGACTGAGGACAACACACTAAAAGACCTCAAATCTTTTCAAGACTTTCTGACCCGAAACTTCAAGTCATCTCTGCCACTGAATAAGATCAAACCGACATCAAACCAGCCTTCCTATATGGGACTGCCAAAACCCATAAATTCCAGAACCCTGAGCAAATTACGAAGGATAATCTGGAACTTCGACCGATTGTCAGCACTTGTGGAACCTTTTATTACGAAACCGCCAAGTTCCTAGCCTCTTACTTACTTCCTCTCACTGAGAACGAATACAGCATTAAAACCACCACCGATTTCGCTGAGCGTCTAAGTAACAGAACTGTTGATGATGATGAAGTATTGGTCTCATATGATGTGTCCTCTCTCTTTACTGAAGTTCCGCTCGATGAAACCATTGACCACATCATTCATGAAATCTACACCAACAACAAGTTACCACAACTCAGCTCAAAGTTACTCTTCAGACGCCTTCTCTGTAATGTCACCAAGAACACAGTTTTCAGTTTTAACGACAAGCTATATAAACAAATTGATGGATGCGGCATGGGCAACCCACTATCTCCAGTCCTTGCAAACATTTTCATGGCTAAATTAGAAGCCGACGTAGTCCGACCTTTCAACCCGCCATTCTATGATCGGTATGTTGATGATTGTTTCTCTAACAAGAAAAAGGACGAGCCTGATGCTCTATTTGAACGGTTAAATCGCTACCATCCTAACATTGTTTTCACCGTCGAGGAAAACCCCGACCACTTCCTCGATACTGCCTTTAGTTATACCAACAAGTTCAATTGCAGCGTCTTCAAGAAACCGGGGAAACTACCAACACATTGGAAATCTGAGGTCCCTACCAAGTGGAAAAGGAATTGCATCACTGGCGCACTCCATAGAGCCAAACGCATCTCTACCGATTTTGACAAGGACATAAAAACTCTAGAAACTTCTTTCATCAATGCAGGTTATCCGAAACGTTTTATTTCGCATACAATCAACAACTTTCTAAACGACTCGTCACAAGATGACAACTTAATTCCGAATTTTCTTTTCGAAGAACGAAAGAAAGTTTTCATCAAGCTTCCTTTTTGCGGTAAAAACGAAAAACTCAGTAAGACGTTTATTGAAAAACTAAAGAAGTTTACTAATTTCAATTTCATCTTTATAATCCTATGGCAAACAAGGCAAATCAAAAGCCTCTTTAACAACAAAGACAAAAACACTCACAGATCCAAAGTTGTTTACAAAGGTGATTGCTCTTGTGGCGTTGATTACATTGGCGAGACTGTGAGAAACTTAGCAGTACGAATTACGGAGCATTCAAATCCTGCTCACACCTCTGAACCTGCAAAACACCTGCGGGAAAACCCATCACATTCTTTCACTTGGCGTGTTCTCTCCTCAGCACAAACATTCCACAAGCGTAGGATCGTCGAGGGACTAATGATCCAACAATTCCGCCCCAGTTTGAACAAACAAGTTATTTCTTATGTCTCCAAACTCTTCCCATCGGGAATTACATAAGATATATATGTACGTGTGGACGGTCATCTTTTTTAACCCTGATGATGGCAAACAGCCGAAAACGTTTGGTTTAAACATATTAATTTTTTTTTAACCTTTTAGCCTTGTATATAGAATACATTTTACAAAGCGAACATTATGGACATTATTATTATTATTATGAATGAATGAATGACTGACTGAATGAATGAATGAAAGAATAAATGAATGAATGAATGAATGAATGAATGAGTAAATGAATGAATAAATGAATAAATGAATGAATGAATGAATGAATGAATAAATGAACGCGCGAATGAATGAGTGAATGACCGAATAATGAATGAATGAATGAATGACTGCCTGAATGAATGAATGAATAGTAATAGTAATAGTACTCTTTATTGCGCCTTACTCTCCAAAGGGAGGTATTGGTCTAAATACAGCAATGGTTTGAACATTAACTAATAAAATGCAAAATGATGTTTACCATCGGCCGCATACAATTAATAAGAAAATTTATAGCGTTTATTACAGTTGTGAATCAAGAATCTCTTTTCTTTTTCATTAAGTGGATATATTTTCCTATTATTTTTAGATGTAATCGTGTTTTCCGCTCTAAGTAAATACCTTGTCTTCTCGTTATCACTTAATCTGTTTTAATGAGTGTCAACGTTTGAAATATGTCAGTGCAGCTCACGTCTTAATGTGGTATACCCCTGACAATACATCAAGAAATGCTGTTCATGTTCTATGCAATCTTCTTTGCATACTAAACATGTGCGTTCTTCTACTGGGATTAATGCTCCTCTATTTTCATATTTACCAGTTTGTATTCGTAGTGCATGACATCCTAATCTAAGCCTTGTTAGGCTAATTCTGTGTGCTGGCTTTGTAATTAATGTCAAGTAGTTTTCAAATTGATAATTATTTTTGATTTCCCTGTGTGTAAATTTTTCTCTTGAATTTGTTGGTGACCTATTCTGGGTTTCAAGCAAGTTCTGTAGATATTGATCCCTGAGGGTTTTCCTTATAGCTAATCGTGCATTCTTGATGTGTTGCTGGGTTACTGGTTCTTTTACTTGACATTTTTTTTATTGATTTCTTCATTCTGTTGAATGTTGAAGAAAGGTGTATTTTTTTGTTGCATATTGAAATGCTTCTCCCAACAACATGGTGTTAAGAGCAATGCTTCAATCTTTGCCAGTAGCTGCAGATTGATACTTTTATGTCGATGCTGAAAGGGTACCGCCCAACTCTGCAGGCAATATTTTCTGTATGCCATGGAACGTTTAATGACTGTTTACAAAACTTTATATGAACTTGTTGAATTGTACTTTTATCAAAAGTTGTTTTGTATGATAGTAGTTCCGGTCCCCAAATGAATGAATGAATGAATGAATAAATGAATGACTGACTGACTGACTCAATGAATGAATGAATGAATGAATGAATGAATGAATGAATGAATGAATGAATGAATGAATGAATGAATGAATGGACGATGGGATGGTCGGAAGGATGGATGGATGGATGAATGCACAGACTGAATAAACTATAAAGGACAAACGGATAGAAGGGTAAAACACGGAAGGGTGAAGTAATAAAAATGTATGTAAATTAGAGAAGAGGTTTTGTTAAACTTTCAGAAAACTAAATTATTTCGAGAATTCGTATTTTATACACACTTTGCTCCCCCCCGTCTGAAGAAGTTTAAGAATGAGAAACATGAGATACACAGTTGAGTAGTTCCTGTGCTAGCATTATTAATTGCTAAAATAGTAAAAATGTAACGTCATTAAAATGAACTCATAACATGAAGTAATATTAAATATTATTATATCACTAGTACTGAGAAAATTCATTTCACTGTGATTGCTTGAGAGCAGGTCAATTTATCGTTAATTTTAATTTGCACTGCCGTGCAAATTAACGCGTGCTTTTGTGCTTTTTCCAATTGTATAATAAACGAGTAATCGTATGAAATATCAAGCATTAAAGGATTTACACTACTCGCGATATTGGAAAATTCTTCCAAATTGCACTCGTGTAAGGGGTGGTGCAATTTTTCAAATATCACCTGTAATTTAAATCCTTCATTGCACTCGGATTCATACGGTTACCAATACAGAACGTTAATAGATTTATACTAATAGACAATTCCAATTATAGATTATGAGCTCGAGATTTCTATCACGCATAGAAATCGAGATCAAATAATCGAATTATTTTAGTATAAATCTACTAGTCCTTCAAAAATTTATCTATATCCTCTTCACAGAAATTTCGAAAAAGCAAAGAAGCCGTCGTCATTTTGTAAACAAGCGATCCTTGTTACGCTAGTCATTATGAGTAGCGTAGCCATTCAGAGAACGCCATTCGTGATAGAACGCTAGTATATGTGTACTAAAACTCGATAGAAACACTGAGAAGATATTTTCTATTTCTTTTAGAAAATTACGCTACGAAGAAGGCAACTTGTTTACTTTGACCATCAAAATGTAAATTCTCTTTGCTCACGCCGTCATTACGTCAACAGCTCGCACTAGTTCTGTGTTTCCCTCGAGTTATAGAAACAATCAGCGGGCGTATTTTCTTTCACCTATTTTCTAAATTATCATAATACTTTTTACTTTCTCATTTTTCAGAACTAAAATTTAAGATGCTCAAGGAATCGAAAGGGTAACGGGTGTTACACTGTACATAACATACCATCGGTGCCAAGGTAAAAACTGCTGTTTATCATGAATGCCAGTGCTAAAAAGCCTCCTGTGTGAAGCGATAATCCGGTTATATTCATCACTGTAACGAGCATCAGTAGACGCTCTAATCACTGTGTTTACATAACGAAGTCTTTCACTTCGAGTCATTGATGGAAAGTTTTTTCTTTGTCTGCAGCAATACTGCATCCTCTCATTTAAACAGATACACCGCTGACCACACGGTCCATCCACTGGCTGGCCTTCCATTTCACGGCTACATGAAGTATCCTGGTTACCTTGAGAGGAAACGGCTGACGGAGAAAACAAGATGCAGTGGAACGACCGTTAAGGAACCATGCAAACTTAGATGTCAATATTAACAGGTTTAGTAAATGTAAATTATAATTTTATAATTTTAAATGTTTAAAAGAGAGTGGTGAAATATCGAAATGTTACCTGAGATGTACGAAACTAGTACCAAGGGTATCAACAGCACATATCCACCGGTCAACATCATTGAAACCTTTTGATAACAATAATAAAATAGCAATAAACAACAGCCAAATAAGGGCGTGTTTAGATGTGAAAATCCGTATTCGTGCAAGTTCCTTTCATTATTGAATCTCTGGTCCTTTCGTCTAAACACAATACAAAAGGACTGAGCAGTCCTTTTTCCAAACAAACTCTTAATTATAAATATCTCGTGAGGTTTCAGGTAAACTAAAAAAAAAAACATGTTGCAGACATGCTTGGTTATGGCAAAGAACTTGGCAACCACCTGACGGTAGAAATAGAATACTTATTTTTAGTTTTTTTCCGCAACGTCAATTTAAAAAATGCCAATGGTAAGAACTTTGAGATTCAATGAACTTTGATAAGTTAAACATCTTGGATATAATTTATCCTAAGATTATTTAAAACCACAGATAGAACAATCCGTTATTATGATCACAAACTAGCTTTGCTCTTAGTGGAGGTTTTCATTCAGGAATAGAAATAATTTTTCTATTTCATAGTAAACTCTCTCACACGGTGTAGGATGAAATCTTCAAATCACTGTTCAAGTTCACGCACAAGCGTTCCCATGCTTCATGTTGCTTTGATCTTTGAGTCATTTTTTTCTCTGGCATGTTCGTAGATTGCATAATAATCAGTTTTCACGAATGTACCTCCTACGCGTGATAACTTTTATCCGCCTTCAATCCTCCAGATCTGTTTGATTTGCAGCGTGATTATTATCGATTGTTGAACTCCCTCCCTAAACTAAACACCATGGTTTATCAGTTGAGTCTACCGGTCAAAACTGGCTTATTCCACAATGTTTAACGTGTAAAGCTAATAACTCCTCAACACCTTTTGTGTTGTTTTCGTTCATGACTTGAATATGAAAGAAACCGACCATCTTGATGAGAGATTTATCAACCAATGAAGTTATTTCTCCAGTCTTGTCAGTTTTTGAAACAAAAAAAAAAAAACTTACTTACCTCCCACTGGAATCTGAACGGAGAGCCAACTTGCTTTACGGCTAAGCCAGTCAACCGGCTAAAAGACAAAAGATGCAAGCTTTGTTCAAGTTCTTAGTCTTCTTTGGATTGTGATTGATTTTGGTTAATTTGTGTCCAATTTTGATTGGCGAGCTAATCAAAATAATTTGATATTCGTGGCACCACTGTCATAACAACACCGAATTTAACATCAAATATTTTTCAGATCATACTGTGGGTGGATTTCTTGTGTTGGTGGAAATAAAATGACATGACATAAATGTTAGATAAATGTAGTGACAGAAACACGTTCCCTGCAATTGAAAGTATAGTCGAATCGATTTAACAAAATAAAATAAGGAAAGCATTTTTTTGAGTAGCAAGGATTGGCGTACTTTGTTAGAACAATTTAGTTTCAATTAACGATGTGGTGATTGGGATGAAGTGTCTTTGTTCGAGGATCTCTTTTTCTCTTCAAAAACTCCTAACTTAAGTAACTCAATAGTCTTTATATACGAGACCCGCCTGGCAAGCAGCTATTGTCGCCTTCTTTTAAAATACAGTCAAGTGGCGTTTGTTTTTTTGAAAAATTTTGGTCCCCTAAAAAGGTTCAAAGACAACGAGTAGTTATATTATTGATTAGAAGAAACCCGCCTTTCATTAAAAGGGTAGAACTACTGCTTCATTTTTAGGTACTCAGGCCAATCCGAGGAAAATCACTTAAAAAGTAGACTTGCTTTGTAATGTTCCTTGGTTTAACTTGGGACAACGCAAAGAGCTGAGACATTTTTTTCGCTCTATAACTGCTTCATACTAAAGACTAGAAACTCAGCGGACCATTTTCATTTTTATTTATCGTATTCTATGTATACCTGCGTGTTTTGCATCCTAGCTGTTGACATATAACAAAAAGACAAGCAAGTTATTATTTATAAAACATTTTCTAAAACTAGCTTTTTAATTTCACTTATGTAAGAGAGATTTTTTTGCGGTGTAGTTTTTATACAATTATATTAATTTTATAAAAAAAACCTTACAGGCAAAAATGAAAAGCTCAGGGACCTCTTTCTCGAAGGCCCTGAAATGTTTTCGCACCAGGAAAACATATCAAAATTGCAAACTTTACAGTCAAATTTGAATCAGATTCCTAAGTTCTTTTGAAAAATCTTTGAGGTCATTGTGGCCGATATAAAGCTCCTCCAAACAAACCAAAGCTATCTTATTCACATATTCTTTAATATGTACAGAATTTTCCTTCATACAAACATTTCAGGCGTGTGCACCTTTCTTTTTCAAATAAAGATTAAACAAAAACTGCCTTTGCGGGTCTGAAAAGTTTCCGGGCTTTCGAGAAACGGCCCCCTGGACGGTGTTTACATGGTACGAGTGAGGCCTGCTGACTAAGTTACTTGCCTAATTAAAACATAGCCTGTCTTTGAAAAGCCTTTTGGCCACGTTATGACGGCTTGAAGAAACATGTCCTACCGAGAAAATGCCAACCAGCTTCAATCAAAAAAGTGGAATTCAACTTTTAATGCGAATGGATGAAAACTATCCAGCCAGGAAGCATTTTATACTTGCCTATTGATCTGCGAACCTTTACTTCTTAAGTAGTTAATGTTCCAACGCCACGCCACATGTTATTGACCTAGCCGGAGGTCCTTGTTGGAATAATATTGTTCGAGTTTTATTCTTCTGGTGATAAATCGATTAGTCTCCATGATTCATTCTTGGTGATCGCGGGTGAGAGAAATAAGCATTTATTTACGTTTGGCATGTCGCTGTTCGGAACGTTTAAAGTAAATTGTCTTCCAAACAGAAAGAAAGAAAGATTTTTGTTTTAAAATCAAAAGAACTGCTTATTTTTGTGCAATGAATTAAAAAAAGGAATAATAATGCAGAAATTATCTCGTGAGTGGTTCATGTTAGCGGTCCGCGCACTGCAAAATTCGGACCACTAAGGGAACCAATTATTAATGCCCTTGTCGTTGCGGACCAGTTGAGACATTTAAGACAAAAAAGAATAGAACTTGGTGCCAGTTCATAAATAATTTCCTTTACTGATTTCTACATTTTACCACAACCCCCTTCCTCCTCCTCCCCGCCCTCAAAAAAATGTCTGTACGTGAGAAATTACAAATAATTCCAGTTTTTTGCTCTCGTTTGACCGAAGTTTCCTTTCAATGGACTCCTTCTAATGCCTACATCAGCGAACTATTCCTCACTAAATGGCTATTTTCAAGAGTAATATCTTGGTGGGCCTAACATTTTGGGAGAAAACGCCTCCATACTTTGATATTCAAATTCTTATAAAACTACTAAAAGCAATTTCAGTCTTACCGGTTGTGGCAGTGTCGGATGCTAATCTAGAAACTAATAAAGCACAGTGCAGGACACATGTAATATTATTTTATACGTAAGAAACAGCCTAGTTTTCTCTGGTTTTCTCCTTAGCTCCATGTTTAGAACTCCCGTTTGGTATTTGGGCGACTTTTTCTCGCGCATGATTATTTGCTCTCGATTTCTATCGCATACAAGTAGAACTTGATCAGTGGTCAACTTCAAAAAACACGTGACCTCGATGAGTTATAGACTTGAGCCCGCGATATGGTCACGTGATACGAGTCAGCAGATACCTTCTTGCCGACTATTACCAATAGTCCTCTAGTAGCGTAGTCAATTAAAATGCAGGATTTTCATAAGTCCACTGAAAGTAAACGAGTAGCTCAGCTAATCAGATGGCAGCATTTACATTAGCATACTAGTAGAATTCTACTAGAAGAATTCTACTTGTATACGATAGAAATCGAGAGCAAATAATCTTATTCGCTTATTCGCACATTTGGCAAGATTTACATGACGATAACAAATCTATTTGAAGGTGAAATTCAATCAAGCACAGACCGCTAGCTCGCGTAATCTTATCCTGACTAATAAAGGATTTGACATGATCCTGGTGGCAGGTTTTTGATATAGCTTTGAACTTGTTTATAAAATTTATCAAAACTTTAAAAGGTCTCCATCCTTTCAAATATCCTGGACTAAGAGTGATGTCTTCCAAATAGATGAAAAATTCATTCATAACTGTCCGCCATGTTTACTTGCCGAGATGGCAAGTGGCGAGCTAAGTAGCCAGGCCTCGAAAATGTTATATAAACCGCCTGGAGCGGTTTATATTCTTGCTTTTCACGTGACGTCACAGATTATGCAAATTTGATGATCCGCCATGTTGGTGCCCCTCGAAGCGTGTGATCACATGTAAATAGAGGGAAATATGGGCCATTTCAAGATTCTTTGCTGGTGATCTCGCGACCTCTCAATGGATTTTGGACTCGAACACGACTCGGAAAAACTCAGCAAAGCTATCCCAGTGCTTTCAGGTTACGTGGAAGGGCTGGGAACTCGAGTTAAAGAGCGATATTTGGCGAAAATATATGTTATCGGAGTCGACCCGGCCAGCATCCCGAAAGAGCAATTTAACGGGGAATGCTTGGATATTTTTTGGTCTGGAAGCGAGCCATTATACGAAAAAAAAAATTCAAGGCCTATTAAAGTTTGAACGCCTATAATCAAATGGTTTCGGGGCTCGTTCAATCGGTGATCATGCGGGAGAGGAAAGCTAATCCGCGAAAAATACTACGTCGTGGCCGGCAAAGCCGCGTTCGACACTCACAGGCTATGAACGAACCTCCTGTTGATATCTGGATCGTAATTTTGATGTAGTGTCTGGTGAATCTATACAGATTTTACATACAGGTTCTTCCCATTGGGTGTGTGTCAGTAATAATTGCTGCCAACCCTTTGATGTAAATTTATATGGCAGTCTCTATCAAGATGTCATTTGCCAGGAAGTGGCAGATCATTGAATATTTAACGAATGATCTTCTAGGTGGTCGTTTGAATTCACTCAATTATGCACCAGTTCAACAACAAAATAATGGTAATGACTGTGGCATTTTGTCATTGCATATGCCTCCTATTTTGTTAATGGCAGAGACCCTAGGCCATGTAGGCAGGTAACCTTTGATCCCTCAAGAATGTGTTCACATTTGGCCGAGTGTCTGAGAAATGGGAATATGAGCAGTTTCCCAGTATTTTAGCATTAACATGGACAAACCTAGTCCAAAACCATTTTATTTATAGGATGCAAGAATTCAAAGAAACAAATTAGTCATAGATCCAAGGGCTGGATGGCCATATCTTTTGTTGTAAATAGCCTCAATAGAATTTGAGATTCTACATATCACAGGAAACAAAGGTGATTACTAAAGTGGTGTGTTATTGGTAAATATTTTTACAAGGTAGACTAATGAAATCATTCGCCTTTTTATTGGGAAAATGGAATCAATACCAAATTTGCATAATGGGATATTGTCTGGTGCTGGTCTAACTGACATTTATAAATTGAAATACCAATATCTTACCAACCTTTAGCAACCTTTGGTTTTGAAAATATTCAGACCTTAACCTGTTTTGCATCCTCTATATCTATAATTTACTGACGTCTTCCCCACAAACCATTAATAATTTGCCCTGAAGTATCTTTGACATTCTTTGAAGGAGGTGGTGGAGAGAGGGAGATTGGAAAATGAAAAATGAAGCAAAAAAATAATTATATGTTGACGACACGCTCACCATCATGCCCAATATAGAAACAGCATCTAACTTCTTGAACACGCTTAACAGAGCACATCCTTCCGTAAAATTCACGATGGAAACCGAATACAATGGAATGCTCCCGTTTCTGGGTATCCAGTTACTGAATCGATCGCCGCAAATTGAGACAAAGGTGTACGTAAAACCTACTAATTCAGGTCTTCTCTTGCACTATCAGAGTCATGTTGACAATCGGTATAAAAAGGGTCTACTGAGAACTATGCTTGAT
>JAHPZR010021429.1:0-24985 GCA_019787425.1 Platygyra sinensis | reverse complement strand
AACGTAGACCTGGTGTTCCTCCTGGATGGCTCAAGCGATGTTACTGAAGATGATTTCAGGAGAAGTTTACGCTTCGTCGAACTGTTGGCCAAATCATTCAATGTTTCTTCTGGAGATACTCACGTGGCTCTTGTCATCTACGCTGACGATCCCCAAACAATATTTGACCTGAACGAGACTGTTTCAGACATCAACCTTGCGGTCTCCGTTGTAAGTTTCCCAAATGTGGTGAACAGAAACGTCGGTAAAGGTCTTATACACGTCAGGGACAATGTCATCGCTACAAATGGTCGGGCAGGTGTCCCCAAAGTTGTCGTCACTGTACAAAATCTAAAATCGCTTGATGGAATAGATGTTATTTCACTGCAACTAAAAAGCGACGGGATAAAAGTGATCAGCATCGGTCACGGTGACGAGATTGCCAAAGGGCAACTTAGAGAGATGGCGTTCAAGCCCTCGGCGGTTTATGTAAAAGATATCGGAGATGATACAATCGATTCAGTCAATTTCGTTGTGTCAGTGAAGGAATCTATTTTTTCAGGTAAGCAGTGAGTGAAAGATTTGTTATGTTGAAAATCCAGTAGTTTTCCTTAACGGTTCTTTTGGAACGTCATCTTTAATATATGTTTGATTGTACGGCTGTTTATGGTCCCTATATAGGTAAGAACTTACATGCGTCGTCATCATCATCATCATCATCTCCACTATTATCGGAATTTTGGTCATCGTCATCCTCAAAAATCCCCCCCCCCCCCCTTTATATTAAGCAATGGGATAAACAATACCTCACGAAATAGAATTAAGGCCATCGTAATCATGACCCTTGAGGCCACAAAATCCTTTCTCTTTGATTTGCTTTCCCCGGTTGAGACATGATTGTCGCTCAATCCAATTCCCAGCAATCATTTAATTGTTTAAAAAAATATTCTCTGAAACCTCGTTATTCTTATATTCTGTTCTCAATTTCAGCTGTGAATCCATGTTCATCTTCACCGTGTCTGAATGGAGGACAATGCATTTTAGTAGGGGATGAATTTTTGTGCAGTTGTTTTCCAGATTTTATAGGAGGCTTCTGTGAAAGTAAGTTGATATCGGATATTTGTGTGCTATGTATTTATTTTGTTTAGTTTACATTCATCCAGGCAGATCCGATTAGCTACTGCTAGTTTGAATAGAGCTGGGTTTTAAAGTAAAGTAGTGGTAAATAATCAAAGAAAACAAGATTCAAACTGACTGAAGTCTAAAATTTGAAGTAGCGGAACTAAGATTTACCTCGAACCTCGCAGGTAATTTAACACACGTCTTCTTTCGATTGGAAACGAAGTTGTTGTCATTTTACTTAAGAGTTGCAGGGTTCGCATGAGGTGATAGCTGTAAAGGCTGATGGCCGAACCAACAATGACCTCGTAGGACCTGGATGAATTTAAATAATTGCTCCTGAAAAGCCCCACTGGGGAGGTAACAATAAAGCATGTATGTAGGACTGGAAAGCAAATAATTTTACTTCTACAAGTAAATAGTGTTAATGCTTTATTCTTTTGTTTTTCTTTTTATTACTTTTTTCTAAGGCCCGCTCTCGCCATGTGTACCCAACCCTTGCCAGAATGGTGGAATGTGTAGTGATAATGGCCTTACTTATTCTTGTGAATGTGGGCCTGGCTTCACATCCGAAAACTGCCAAGATGGTATGTGTGGACCAAATTTTTTTTTTAGCATTCTTATTTGCAAATTATATTTCTTCAAAATTTACAGACTTATTATTATATCTATACAATTTAGCCTTTTCATTGCACTTAAGACGTTTTATAATTTCTCCTCTCAATATGAGACTTTTTAAAATTATAGTTAATTTGAGGATTTTTCAAATTGTACATATTTTTCACTTATCAGGGCCCCTAGGGATACAAGCTTCGTTGCTAACTGGTCTACCCTGGTAAAATAAAGTAAATTACTTACTTACAAATTATTTGTTACACAGATATTAACGAGTGTGACGGAGACCCTTGTCAGAACGAAGGCCAATGCGAAAATACGCAGGGAGGATATCACTGTGTATGCCCCCCTGGGTTGCTTGGTACAAACTGCGAATTCAGTGAGTGATTTTTAAATACCTTTTATCTTTGCCGATGATTACTAAAGATATTGTTAGAAGCATTGCTTATGTGGGTACTATTATTTTCTTATTTATTCATGTTTTCCGTTTGTTTTGTTGATGTTGTTTTTGATGCTGGGTCATTTAGTTATTGCTTTATTAAAACTGGAACAAAAGTGAAATAAAAGTTGCTGAAATTAAGATTCAAGGGCTACTAACAACTCAATTAGAAACCATTGAAGACCCTAATCGTTTTTGTCTTATTCATTTTTTAGCTTGCACAAGACAAGTATTCAACTTAGCATTCTTGATGGACGGTTCAGCAAGCATTAAGAGCCTATCATCAGAGGACACTTCTCAATACAAAGGCTTAGTCAAATCAGTGATAAGCTTTTACAATGTCAGTAAAGATGCGCTCAATGTAGGAGTAGTTGTGTACTCGACAAACGCTACCACGGAATTTAAATTTGACGAGTATTATACCAAACCTGAGGTTAATACGGCCATCGACGCTATTGTCTTTCCTGGGGATTTTACAAGAGCAGGAAATGGCTTGACAAAAGTTCGCAATGAGCTTTTTGCCAATGGTCGTAGTGGAATACCAAACTTCCTCGTCGTTTTAATGGATGGTGTGTCTATTGATGACATTTCCATACCCTCTGCGTTCTTCAGAGCCATGGATGTCTACGTACTAGCTGTCGGAATCGGCGATTTCTACGCCAAACCTCAATTAGTTGAGATAGCGAACGACCCAGATTCTGCCTACGTGTTCGAAGCGTCATCATATGACATGTTGCCGGCCTTAGCGACCAGAATTAAAGAGTCGATTTGCAACGGTAATAATATGATATTTAATTGGCTGGCAACCGCTTCCAGCAGTTTACTTTAATAGATCAGCACTACCATCCTTTATCAACTGATGCTGCAACAATGGCATCAATATATGCCCAGTCAGTGGTAGATGTTTGTTTTTTCCTTGGTTTTTCGTAGGAACTCATTCTATTAATGACCATAGCTTCAAAAAAAATAATAAATCCAAACTGGGCTAACCTTTAAAATTACAGACAAATGTCTTTAGTTTTATCATTTTTTTTCCCCATTTTTGTTCCTTTATCTCTCCAGTGGTTGACCACTGCTTCAGCAGTCCGTGTTACAACGGAGCAACCTGTGAAAGTCTGTTGGACAGGTTTGTCTGCACGTGCCCAGCTGGTTTTACTGGAGTGACCTGCGAGACTGGTGAGTGGTCGTAATTGATTAGATACTTCACAGAGCCATCATCATCACCTCTAAGGATACCATGATCGTAACAGTGTTTGGACTTCTGTTCTTGATTACCGCAGATTTTTACCACTCTATCTCTCTGCTTCCTCCTTAGCCTTAGCTTCGATTGTGAAGATACATCAAACACTCATGACAGAGTTTGACGATATTTCCAAGCCACTCGAGTTTCGTCAAAAATTCTCCGATGCATGCCTCATTTCCAACTCAGTCTCTTTTCGATGTTAAGAAATGTGCTCAAACACGGTCAGTACAGGATTTCGGTAGATGGTTATCGCGTAATCATGTAACAGGAGTGAACAGAGCCTACAATCCATCGATGAGTGGAAATACAACTATGGGATAGTTTCTACGATCAGTCTTTCTTTTATTAACTTTGATTGGTTGAAAATGGTGCTTGTTTGTTTGTTTTCCTTTCTAAAAAAAATAGAGTAGCCAACAAAAATGGCAAGAAACTAGCAAACAAAGCGTGTGGAAAACTACCCTGATTTTTGAGAAATCGATGCACGTAATTCAGTATGGTCTACGGGGGTTTATAGTTAAAAATATCAACAATGATTCAATGGAGGCAAACGATCTTAAACATATTTTGTCGAAGTGGGTCTTTTGGGTAAATGTACAGAACTTAACCCTTCAAGAGGTATTTTAAATCTGTCTCACAGATAGACGAAGAGCTAAAACATCTAGTCGATACATTTTCACAGGTGAAGAAAATTATCCATCAAACGAAAAATAGGGGTCACCGAACGTCTAAGATCGTTAAGTCCAGGCAAAGTTATAGCAATGGCCATCTATCCTATCTTTAATCATTTCATTACTTAGCGAGCGCCCTCACGCATGTAGTAGCGTGTGAATTTGCGAGCGCAGTAAGGATGCTAAATTACAGATGAGGTGAATTTGATATATTATTACATTTTTGCTATTTCAGATATGAATGAATGTTTGATCTCATCACCTTGTACAGACGTGAACAAAATCTGCGTCAACTTTCCAGGAACGTTCTTTTGTAACTGCCAACCAGGAAACTATGAAATTCAAAATGATTGTAGCGGAGGTAAATTAAAGGCTCCATGTATAATAGCTTTTCTTAAGGCCCCATAGACTTACATGTAACATTCGATTGTCGACAACTTTTTCTTATCGACAACTAAACAAAAATCAGAGTTTTTCTATTTTGGTAATAAAGTATGTGTGTGTTGTTGTTGTTGTTGTTGCTGCTGCTGCTGTTGTTGTTGTTGTTGTTAATCGCTATCAACACCTCCTTGTCGGAGTGTTGGTTGTCGATCTAAGTCAGCTCGGCGAGATCTTGGAAACCAACCTTCCTTACTCATGCTCAGGCTCAAACCACTGTCCACTAAGCAGTTTCCATAGTTTTCGACAACTCGATCAATGATTCCCACAAACGAAAAAAACGTCTAAAAGCTTGCTTATCTATGCAATCTAGCTACAAGCTAAAATTACTTTTTCTGTCTACAGAGTATGGAGTCATTTTCAGCATTGTCTTTTTAATATATACTGGAGAGAGCATTGACCAATATCACAAGGGGAACTTTGTGAAGCAAATCGAATTTGTCAAAGGTCTTTCCAAAACGTTTAATGTTTCAAGAACCGATACGAACGTTGGCATCGTTACTTATGCTGGTGATGCAGCAGTCAGATACAGATTTGAGGATATCACCAACCAAACAGAACTGGAAAATGCTTTGGATACCCTTACATTAAGTGGCAGTGGACGAAACATTGGGAAAGCTTTGATTGTGGCACAGAAGGATCTTTTTAACCGATCAATGCCAGACAGAAATGACACTGTGCGAGATATTCTAGTTGTCATAACAGACGGTGGGTCTGATGATGATATTGCTGTTCCAACATATGCCTTGAAGGAAGACGGTGTCACCATCTTCAGTGTGGGGATTGCTCAATATGTACCAGGCCAGCTTAATGAAATGGCCTCAGATCCTGACTCAGATCACGTGTTTACCATTGACAATTATGATGAACTTGGTCCAACTATGGCGCCGTTAAAGGATGAAATAATAAGAGGTTTGTACAGACAAACGTTAGTCAGTAAAAGAGCAATTTTCCAAATTAAAAATAATTTTGTGTCATATTTCTATTATGAAATAATATATTATGATTGTGCTTTAAAATGCTGCGCAAATAAAGAGGGGTGGGGCTTCACACTTGACAATTACAAAACCAGCTACGTTAAGGTCGATAATCGTTCGCCAATAGGAATCTTGTGCTGTTGACCATTTTGTTAAATAGATTATACTTTCCATTAGGCGTTATTGATACTGTTTCCTCAGAGACCATGATAAAATATGTTCGTAAGGGAATGTATGTTTATATGGATGCTAGTAGTAGGTTCCACTGCAAATTTGTGATGTACTTATAACTGTGGCCAAATGAGGCTTTACTAACTCAAAGTAACGCAATTAGTCTCTGTTTAACACATGCGCGAGATAGGTAAAATATATCCATCTAAAGACAATGATGTAGGTTGTTCGAAGAGCGAGAGACGTGAAACGATACAAGATACAACAACGTGCAAAATAGGTCTGTGTGGATTCGTCAATATTTTTACTTCGTTGTGTATTATGACTAACCTATGTGTGTTTCCAACCGTTCTCTAGACGTTGATCCATGCTCAACTGAACCTTGTGCAAACAATGGAACCTGCGTCAATCTTGTTGGTGGAGGCTTTAGATGCACCTGCACCCCAGAATGGACTGGAGAACGCTGTGATTTGCGTAAGCTGTGCTTCCTTGTGTGATGTCAGAACAATGATATGACTTGCTCATAAAATGACGTTCACTGGGCTCGTTTTTCTTGCTTATATTAGCATACTAAATACAAAGCTGTAGGAGAAATTCTTTAGCTGATGATATCATGTAGCGTTTAACTGAAAACCTTGATAATTATATTTGCATGTGGCGCTTTCCACTTATGTCCAGAAGTGCAAGCTAATGAGACTCAGTGCTCTTTATGAATAAGCATCAGTAAAGTGTCATTTTCATATTACTTCACATTTGACAGAATTATGTGTGTTTTGGTGGTTTTTAGGAAAGAGGACACTTTGTGATGCTTGTCACAAAGAGCATGCACCTCATTAATATGCGTTTGTGGACATATCTGGCGTTTTCGTCAGTGAGTTGCGCCAGGGTATCTGTTGGCAGGTTTTCAATTCAGTGTTGAAGAACAAGCACAAACTAATCTAAATCATTGAAAACTAGAAGTGAAAATATGCAGCCCTATTCCACCGTAAGAAAAAAGATGACGGCTGCACCTTCTATCACAATACTTTGCGAACCAAACTAAGCCCACTGGGCATATAGAAAGATATGGTTTAACGATAGTCGTTTCTAAACTAACACCATTGCTCTTGTCGAATGACTTACAATTATTAAAGGTAAAGGTAAGTTAAAGTCTGCATGCGAGCCAATTGTGGCCCACCAGGCCGGAGCTTATCCCGGTTTCTGTAGCATGAAGCGACCAGGAGTATTTCTACTCCCCCCTGGATGGGATGCTAGTCCATCGCAGGATTACCCTTAGCATTAAATTCGCCGATACCCATTTATACACCTGGGTGGAGAGAGGCACCGTGAGAGTAAAGTATCACAAACCAAAGTCCCCGGCCAGGGCTCGAGCCCGGACCGCTCGCTCCAGAGTCGAACGCACTAACCATAAGGCCACCGCGCTTCCCACACTATAGAAACTGAAAGAAAAACACACAATTTTTCTTTGTGTTTTTAAACGCACTTTTAGAGTTTTCGTGCGCAAAGCATTGTAGGTAAATATACCAGTCGCCATCTTTTTCCTAACGGTGGACCCACTGCGAGAAAAATAAAACGTTCTTCTGATTGATGGAGAAAGTGGCGAGAGATTGGAAATCAACACTACGCGTGGTGATGAAGAGCAAATGCTAATTGCTTTGTACACTCAAGGGAAAACGACTCATTGATATTATTTGATTTGCAGCACTTACACTTTGCACTCGCTCATCCCACCCCTGTAATAACAATGGTAACTGCACTGCAAATGAGGAAGATGAAAGTGTTGATTGTCAATGCTTTGAAGGCTGGGAAGGCGAAAACTGCCAAATTGGTGAGTTTGATTGATTTTGGTGTTAGTAATTGTCAATGAGAACAGATCTTTTAGCATTGTCTTGGACATTGAAGGTAATTTCAAGACTTTGCATGATCATTTATATATGCCATATTTCTGGCTAACATATTATATTCATCACTTCAGACGTAAACGAGTGTCTTAACAATTCTTGTCTAAATGGTGGAAACTGCACCAACACGAATGGAAGCTACTACTGTCAGTGTCCGCTGGTGTTTACTGGAGACAACTGTGAAATGCGTAAGTACACGTAAGAAAAAAAGCTATCTACTGGAAAGAATCGGTTAATTTAAAATACTTGGTATTAGCGATGTTTCTGCGTTTGGAGAAGCTAGGACAGCTGTGTAATGGCAACTGCGTCAGGACTGTTGATCGGGTTTGAGTGGCATGCTTATATTCTCTCAGAGTGCTTACCTCTACACAAAAGCATGATTGCCTATTTACCAATTGTCCAATTTCAGTCTGTTGAGCTTCTAACTTTTCTCCGAGGCTTAGAGGAATAAAACAAAAGAAATAGCATCAACGAAGATTCCTTTTGTTTAACTTCCCTAAACCTCGGGGACAAGCGAGAGTTTAATTAATATATCGAAATTGACACGTTAATAAGGTTTCTACTACTACTACTACTACTGCAATGGGAAAAGGAATGTTTGGCAATCTTCTTCGTGTGACTGGAAATTCTCGCCCTTGTTAAAACATGCACATACTTACATACTTTATTTGTCTCAAAAGGGGTTTTCGGAATAAAGATAGGAACTGTGTACAATTCAATACATCAATGTACCAAGAAGGGAATGATTTGCCAAGATATCACCTCACTTTTTTTATGCCTGCAGACTGCTACATACGAGAAACCCATACTTATAGTTTTTTAAACATGCCAGAAGATGATAAAGGGATATTCCTTGACCCTCAGGGTATTTGTGTTAGTCCGAGAGTGGTCTAAAAATAACATGAGATTTAATACCTTAAGAATAAGGCCTATATTGAGTACAACCTCTTATATTTTATTTTCCCTTGGCCATAGACTGTGATCATCATAACATGAACCTTGGTTTCATGGTGGATGGGTCTGCAACCGTGGAACTCTCTGGTGAAGGAAATTTCAACAAGTCTCTCGAGTTCGTGGCCAACTTTATCGCGTCTTTCGATGTCTCTGATAATGCAACAAATCCTGGAATGGTTGTTTTCTCCGAAGATCCTCACCTAGTGTTCAATTTTTCGAAATATAAGAATCCTGCAGATGCAATAGTTGCAGTCCAAATGGCAACCTATCCCGGCAATGGAAGGAAAACTGGAGAGGCCCTAAACTTCGTTCGCCGAAACCTGTTTTCGGAGACTACAACTGAAATCAATAAACCAAAGTATCTGATCATCCTTGCAAGTGGTGCTTCCTACGATTTCGTAAAAACGCCAGCAAAGTTGCTACGCGAAGAGAACGTCACCATTTTCTGCATCGGGGTTGGTAAGGACTATGACGTAGACGAACTAAAATTGATCACTGGTGATAATGGCAATCGAGTGTATGAAACATCGTTTGAAGATCTTGGAGATCTGAACAGAATGTTGAAAAAGGAAATCTGCCGATGTAAGTTGTTTCTGTTTGAGTTTTTATTGTGTTATGTCTACTAAAATTTGAGAAGATTCTTGTTCATATTTCTTTCTTTAGCATGGTTTGATGATAGTATTTTGTTGGCAATGAAGAAGTTTGAAATGCTTACACAAAAATAGTCTCATTCCTCGATATCCTTGTTCAGAGGTTAAGTTAACCTCCTTTTTCTTCTTGCTTATCTAGATTGTGTTAAACTGTTTAGACTGATTTCTATTACTTATGATATTTTGAACGGTTTGCCAGATTTACTGGCTTAGTTCTTTAAGGATGCGCCAGTCAGTCCCCAGGAATTGTGAGACAATTGTGACCCAAACACAGAAATAACTTTTTTTCATTTTCTCCTTCAGTGCAAGAACTTAATAAATGCAGCCCCTCACCTTGCTTAAATGGTGGGACTTGCATCAACACTGGACAGAATTTCCGCTGCGTCTGCCCTCGTAATTTCTATGGAAGCCGGTGTGAGCTTGGTATGGTAACCTCCATTATTTGTAACAAACGAGAAAGGCGATTTATTGGTTAAAACGATTTAGGGTTACAATTTTCTTTTAACATTTAGTAGAATTCCGATCCTTTATTTTATTTATTTATTTGCTTGTTAATTTTTGTTTGTTTATTTATTTTCCATCTCCGTCCTTTTTTGGTTGCTTTTCTTTTAATCAGGAAAATTTGTATAAAAAAATAGGTTTTTTCGAAATCACATATTCGTGTGTTTGTTTATCTCTTTCGGAAATTTGAAGTCGATAACTCTTCGCCTGTTTAGTGTGCTGGGCGTTTCATTTATCCTACTTTACGATTTTAAATTTCCCGTGCGCGCCCTGTATATTAATGGATTATGTCGTCATTGTGCCAATGGACTTTTTTTAATTCAGTATTGCGGGAACTTTGAGATATAAAGGGGCCTTTAATCGTTTATAATTCATATTCCGGGTGAATATGTACAGTTCTAAGAAGAAATCTTCCTCTATGTTGAGATCCTTGGGGGAGCGATGACGTCATGAATTACCATTAAGTAACATGACGCCTAGGTGATTTAAACTGAAAATCAAACAGTTCGTTCTCGGACCACTTACAAAGATTTCAACTTAGAACCCTAGGATGAGTTAAAGAAAATCATTAAATATACTTTGAAACTTAAAATGCTTCTCCATCAAGACTCCCTTTAAGAGGAAAACAAGATTTCATTTGTTATGCAGGTTGTGGGCTTACAGAACTAGGTCTCAAAACTCCAAACACGCGTCGAGTCCCCGACAAATACATTTCGGCATCATCACAGAGAGATAGTAATCATGCTGCTCACCGAGCTAGGATTGGTATCAAAGTCATTGGCACATGGGAAGATGGCTGGTGTTCGTCACAAACAGATACCGCACCCTACATCCAAGTATTTTTTGGTGAGTTTTTTCAGCGAGCTTCCAAATACCAAACCAAAAGAAATAACGTTTAACACTTTTCTGATGCTAGAAATTACTTGTAATGCAAATGTTGCGAAAGGTCAGCGGTTGATGTTGTATCTTGAACTCAAACTACCTGTCACTGACATTCTAGTTTTCTGTTGGTCCTCTTATCACTTGTCAGCACATAGCACACAGGGGAATAGTCAAGAAATAAACCCAAGGCACATTTTATATGTACAAGGAAGATGACATTCTCAAACTCCTAAACAATTCATCAAGTTCGAACAAAGGAAATCACAACTCTGAAGGAGGCTTGGACACCCGGTCTTAATTAACATAGATTTTGATGATTTTACTTCTCCGTTTACCCCTTAGTTTTTGTTTCGATTGAGAAGATATATCAAACACTCGAGACAGTGCTTCATCAGCTATCCAAACACCTCGAATTTCGTCAAAATACTCCGCTGCGAGTCGTATTTTCAACTCTTTTCTCGGCGTTTGGATATCCTGATGAAACACTGTCACTCGTGTTTGATATATAGTACTTCAACAACGCAATTATTTTGTAGCCACCCATATTCATTGGCGCGTCTTTAATTATTCGTTTTGCTTGACAGTATGCATTTTTAATTTGTAGTAAATTGTGGTTGTCGAGCATTTATTTTGGTTACGTTGCAAAGTCACCTTTAAATTGGAAGACCCCCAAAAACTGTAGAAAAACAACAAAGGTCTACTAATAAAACATAAAGGACCAAGGAATGGTCAAGGGTGGAAAAGACTAACAATGAGCTTGAAAACTTTACGCTAACCGTTTCAAAATGTGCGAAAACGTGACTTAGCACCTTTAAGAATACAATAACATCCCTGTTTTCATCGAACTACAGTATAATTAGAAGTCTGGAGTGAGCTGAAAATGCCATTATAACCTGCTGTTTGCTGCTGTGTATTTAATTAAAGGAGCTACGTTATGGTTAAATGGTTTGAAAAGTTTAGCCTAAATTTTTCAATTTCGTATAGTTCGTAATCCGTGTCAATCTTCTTCATCCTTAACCATCCTTGTTCCTTTATGGTTTATTATCTCTTTGGCATTTTTCTATCTTTGTAAAGTATTATTTTCAGGTTTCCTTCAATTTAACGGTAATTTTGTCGAAGGTCAAAATAACTCAAAATACCATGACTGAGACCCTCTAAAAATGTTAAATGTGGTGTACTTCTAGAATACTTAACAAATATAACCGCGATTGAGACCGAAGGCGTTCAAGACGCGACAACCAACTTATGGGTTGAACGATATTATGTATCAACAAGTAACAGCACTGATGGGACGTCTTTTGTCGAATACACTGAGGAAGGCAAGACTAAAATAGTAAGTACAAGCCTTATATTCATCAGTTTAACAAAACGATTTAATTTTGCTATTGGCTGTGCATCGTTATAGATGATAGGATGACGTAAATCATTGACTTCGTCCGAGATGCCTTGGCTATAAGAGAATCTTTGCAGTGGCGGGTTTAGGGAAATGTACTAGGTGGGCCGGTTCCCCCTCCCCCTCCCCCTCTCCCCTTCCCTTCCCCTTCTTCTTTTTGGTAAAAAAGGAAGAAGGAAAAAAACACGGCGGGGCAAAAAGCCCCAACTCCCCCCACTCCACTTTAACTCAATAGCTGGATCCTTCACTGCTTTGTTTACAATAGTTGCCTCATTATTAGCATAAGCAATACAGTTTCTGATCGAACTGCCAAAACAATAGTTCTGAATATTGAAGGCATAGCATGATTGACTCTCCCATAATATTTGCCCCAAGGACAATAACTTTGCAAAACTTAACTGTAGCAACCTGAGTGTGAAGTCCCTCATATAACGTATACGTAGTAAGGTTATCTTTGCATCTTCTGATAGATCACTGAAAAGAGCCAATCACAACACGCGTAGTATACTGGTTATTGTCAAAAGGTACAATAGCTTTCACTGTTATGGATAAATAACGTTTTCAACCCTACCCTATTTTGCAGTTTACAGCCAACAGAGATATTTCGGCGACAAACATCACTCTCCATAGCACCAATGCGCACTTCATCAGAATTCATCCAGTGAACCACACCGGGCAGTTTTCCTGCATGCGGTTAGCTTTGTATGGATGTGACAGAGGAGGTACTTAAACGATTTTTCTATTATTATTCTTATTATTATTCTTATTATTATTAATTATTATTATTATTATTATTATTATTATTATTATTATTATTATTATTATTATTATTATTATTATTATTATTATTATTATTATTATTATTATTATTAGTAACAAGCACGAATTAAAATTCGAACTTTACCCTTGCCGAACTTGCCAGCTCAAATATTATTAAAGGCCAAGTTCAGACGCCGTACTTCACATGAGCCGAATTGAATGCAAATGAAAAAATATCCTTTGTTCTCCCTCATAAGCATTCGATTCGGCTCATGTGAAGTACGGCGTCTGAACTTGGCCTAAGATTCCATATAGAAAACGCTGACCCAAATATAAATGTGCAACGCTGACCCAAATATAAATGTGTCGATCAAATGCGTGTCAAAGCAGTGCTATAATATTCAAGATTATCATAAGGCAAGGTCTCGGTTTTCAGGGAAATCCGAGCGTTTTGATTGTTCTTTCTTGGTCGGGATTTTGCGAAACGGACCTTTTGTTTGTTTATTTGTTTGTTTGTTTGTTTGTTTGTTTGTTTGTTTGTTTGTTTGTTTGTTTTCGAAAGCCGGCAAATTCAGTAAACAAGCATGTCCCGAGTGCCATATAATAAACTACTTACTGACCTAGCTCGCTCGAGACGCACTGGCCGGGAAATATTGGCGCTCTTTTTTTTTTTTTTTTATTAAACGAACATGTTTATTTACAGCAAAAAAGGCACTACTTACACAACTACTTACATCATTTACACGACTTTACATACATTAACGACAATAGGGAGCTCGGGCGACCTACAAACTACTTACAATACACTTATACACTACTTACAGAACAGTAATCACGTTGCTTACGGAGAATCAACAGCAACTACTAAACAAAAAAATATAATAGCAGTATACAGCATTGATACAATAAAGAAAAGTGGCGTAATGATAGGAACAGTGAGTTAAGATAGATAAGGAGACAGTATCCATTTTTTTGTAAAGAAGTCTTTCCTACTGATTATTTTTTCAGTTTCATATTTAGCAACAATTTTTGCTCGAAATCCATGAATGTTGGGAAGAATTTGCTTATTTCTGCAATTCCACAAGAAAAGCTTTCCAATTATTATAAAATAGTTCAGCATTATATGTAACGGGTCAGAAGTTTCAGTAATAATTCCAACAAGCACATTTTGCAGGGAAAGCCGAATTTTTTGGTTCGAATTAATGCACCAGTAAATTTCAAAATCCTTCCAGAACTGCTTAGAATAAGGGCAGTGGAAGAGCAGATGGTTTAGTGATTCAGGTTGACCTTTGCAGAAACTACAAAGATCATTTGTTCTAAAACCCATTTTATATAACTTGGAGTTTGTATAAAGAATTGAGTTAAGAACTTTGTATTGAAAGGCTTTAACATACGCTTCAAAAGTGACGGAATGAGGTAGCTGGAAAATTTGTTTCAATTGGTCACTAGTAAAATTAAAATCGTTCTGTAATTTATAAGCGATATAAGGAAGTTGTGCTTTGTCCTTGATAAGTAGTGCATAGAATTCTTTTGACTTCTTTGTAGTTACGTCAAATATGTTATCATCAATCACGAACGTTTGAGGATTTATTGATGGAAACCAATCTTTATCTCTCAAAGGAGATGGAATAGACCGACGTAGGCCAGCCAACTGTAAAATATTTGTTTTATTTATTTTGTTCGAGAGGTGATTATAGGCATCTGAAACATTTAAATTAAACAAAAGATCTTGGGTGCATACAATTCCAGCTTCGTAATAGTTTTTGTAATGGACAGGCTTATTGTCTATTCTAATTTCACAAATATTGGCGCTCGGTTGTTTGAGTACAGACCTCGTTGCACTCGGTCCGCACCACCAATATGTCCCAGTGCAGCCCTCGCGCTCGCTTGGTTGGAGATAAATATATCAAAAACGATGTCGTAAATAAAAGTGATAACAGAGTTTGAAAATTAAGAAAACAGCGGCTGCACATTGAAACAGAGCATCGGTTTAAAGTTTCTATAGTTCCTGAAGGAAAAAAGAAAAAATCATTCGATTGTCTTTACATCTGTAGTCTTTAAATAGTGAATATATGCATATTTTTTTTCTTTTTGCCGTCAGAGGGTTTCATGGAATTTCCACGTACGCCTCTACAGAGAGTAGACGACGCACCCCTGAGTAAAGATCCTCTCTTTGATACACGTTTAGCAGGTATGTTTTAAACGTATTGAAACTATAACTAACAGGATTTTATCATGATTATTACTTGAAATTAAAGCAATTAAATCTTTGATCATCTTTATTTAAAAGCTGTAAGTAAGTTGTTTTAATTTACTTTATCATGCCCTCCAGTTTTTGCTTGCCAAAGATCGAAAATAGTTGACACCAAGTGGATATAAACCAGAGAGCGATTGGGAATTACAAATCAGCAAACATGGGCACTTGTTCCTTTTATAATGTTTTGCTGTAATTTTCTAGTAGTGGCTGGTTTCAAGAGGCTAAAATATATTTCTAGGTAACTTGCGTCATTATGCAGTTGCGTCCTGAGACAAATAGACAAATCTACAAACAAATCTCGAGCGGTAAATTTACTTCTAAGTGGCAATTTATATCAAACGGTCGTCTACAAGAGAGCTTAAAGGTTAATTAAGAGAGTTACTCTACCATATATGCCATATTCCCAAGGTTATCCCTGTAAAGACTAATTTTAGCCATCGCACTCAGTTCTCCTCGGTATAGTTACCACGCAAGTTACGTGGGTGTTTTCGTGGAGTCTTTTGCTGTCTACGTGATCGAAATCCGCATCCCAGGATTAGGTATATCTTACCAGGCTTCGATCCTGCGGAGATATCTGAAACCAGGAGTGATCCAGAAATAACTTGAGAGGGAATACCTTGAAAATAATTAATTCCATTACTTTTAATCGTCCCTTGCTATCTATCAGCAGATAGATACAAATGATTTTGTTTAAAATATTGGAAAATGAAGATTCTTATAAAGATTAGAATTTAGAATTCATTAGAAGAAGAAATAGAAGAAGAAGCAGTTTTATTGTGAAAATACGCTTAGCTTCTGTAAGACCAGCAAGCTAGACTCACCAGCTAGTTTGCAGGTATTTCACACTAAATAATTGAGATAACTAATACAAATTAAAACATCAATGGCGTACAAAGTAGAATTCAAATTTCTAATACAAATTAATCATCATGCGTAAAACAAAAGAATTACAATAAAGAAATGAATGGATACAAGAAACTATGATAATTTGTATTGCGTGAAAAGCGAATAAAAAATTATTATCATAGTAGACCTGACAGATCTAGTGTTCAAATATTGTTTTTAAAAGCCTTGAAAGTTCGAACTGTTCTGCTTGAGTCAGGTAATGAGTTCCAGAGTTTTGGTGCCGTAAACCTCCACGACTTAAGGCCGTAAGTTGTAGTGCTGGCCTTTGGCCGCTTTAAAATGTCACTTCCTCTTAGATTGTATTTATTATTTCTAAATCCGATCAGTTCTTTGATGCTTTTTGGTGCATGTTCGTTATTCATAACATTGAAGACTGTGCAAACTATTTTTGCGAGGCGTTGATTCTCACCAAAAGTTAATTTTTACTCGTCATAGCTGTACTTCCTTATTCAAATCCATATTCAGCTCCAATCCTGTTCTGTCCTAAATACTTCGAATTGACCATGAAGCCTTAATGAACTAATGAATACAAGTTTCTCTTAAGTAGTTCTTCTTTTGCCTTTTCTGTAATACGTTTCTTTTAATTAAGGTTAGCAGATGTCATTTATTTTTATTGTTCCTGGCCCGCGGCCTCGATTAGCTTTTGCTACCTGCGGTGCCAGGTCTGTCTACTGTACTATGTGCAAAAAAATGTAACAAAGTTGTCTTGTCTTGTCAGCGGAGATTGAAAAATTAATTTTCAACTTTTAACAGCGATACCCGTGGCAGTGTTCGTTGGCCTTCTCGTGATGTCACTGATGTTTCTTCTGCTTCCTCTCAGGTAAGTGACACTGAACTCAAGATCAGTGGCACATGAGAAACGCGAAATGATATAAAGTAAGGTTTCGATTTCGTAGGACACTTTGCCATTGCAAAGGATCATTGCACACGTTTAGCAAAACCGATTTCCTGAAAGACTATAAATTAGGTAAAGATAATCTGGTTTTATCAGCTGCGTTAATAATGTGAATTGGCCACCGTAAAGAGATTCGAGCGTTAGCTCTTCGTCGAAGGGAGGTAATCTTCGAAATAAAGTTGTCTTGACAGCAGGTTTAGCCATTATAATTTTTCAGTCTAGTAGTTTTAAACCTTAGTTGTAGTATCACGATTTTTAGCTTTATTACTCTCCTGTATTTTAGACTTTTAATGTATTGTAGACAATTATTTTTAGAGAACCCTTTTTGCTTCTGAAATCACCACTAGTTCGGAGTTAAAATTTGTGCTTGACACTGACTCTTGTTAACGTTAGAAACAAAGTTAACAAAACTTCAAAGACGTTTCGACCAAATAACTTTGGACTTCGTCGGTTTTTTTTAAAAAGCAAACTGAGTGACGGCTTTCTAACGGTTCACAGTTCTGGGTATGCTACGGAACAGCTAACGACCGCTGCGCGTGATTACGCGAGGGATTTGTAAACATCCGGGATGTCAATGTGTTCCTTTCCCGCGTTATTGTCTCTCTGCGAATACCAGGCCTCTAGAAAAAGTCCCGTGATAATTACGAGCCCTGTCTACAATTGTCGCATGGTCGAAGTCATCCCTGACTGCAGTTTCAGTATTTTCACCTCTAGTTGATTAGAGGCTTCCTCTTAAAATACCAATTTATTACTTTATTATTGATCTTCGTTTGTCTTGTAATTTAGCAACCCTCCTCCTTCTGGACCTTCCCAGAGAAACAATACAGTTCGATTCGACCCAGATCCCCCTCAAAACGGGGCTGTTCCGTTAGTTCCACTATACGAATCTCAGTCGCTGACCATGCAGCTGGGTTCTGAGAGCGTCTTACAAGTGGAAAGTATCAACACAACATCTGACGATGCAATTTTCTCTAACGACAACAAGGTATGGTAGACCAAGTAGAGTTAAATGTGGGCCCCTGCATGGGAAAAAAGATAGAACTTGTTCCTTCAACGTTGTTGACCTATTTACAAAGAAGACATTTTAAATGGCTGGTGTCACAATGCACGTCAACTTCCCTTCAGCTAAATAAATTAATTAATATTTATAAAACCTATCCTTCCAGAGAGTAAAATAACAAACAGTAATCAAAGTAGATAAACGTTTACAAAGGTAATTACTATAAACAACAACAAAATAGATATTTACTGTGAAGATCTCTTTACATGTACTTGCGCCACTTCAAAAAGTTTTGATTAATCTTTTAGAACGTCTTTTTTGACAAATTTATTATCGCCAATCAGAATGCACTGAGAACTCTGGGAGGCCGAGTTTTTAGCTTAAACCCCCAAAATGTTGATAACTTTGCCTTCCATAGTTCTTTCCAACTGAGTTGATGATACAGTTCAAAAAATGACGATACAGTGATATTTGCTGTTAGACTGGGGTAAAGTTAAAGAGATTCCATAGGAATGAAAAATTGGAAACATTTTGCCTCAGGCTTTTCAATAACTCGCGACAGCTGAACCTTATTTCACTCCAGAGTTAGAACAAAAGAAGAATTTACAATATTATATCAGAGCAAAAAAATAAGGGGTGCTCACTATATGAAAAGTTAAAAATGCAAAAGAACACAAAACAAACAAACATAGCCACGCAAAAATAGGAATAAACAACATTTAGTACATTTTAGAAGAAAAGTGCCTCAATTTCGTCCACTGAGATTAACGATGTTAGTCCATCAATGACAACGTTACACGACCATGACTTCAAATTGATAAGAAATCCTTACTCAGTGAATGTTCGTTGGTTTGAGTATAGAACCATAGATCTATGTAACAACATATCAGTTTAACTACCATGGCGTACATTGTGTCTTCTTTACTAACTCAGAGCAAAGTAAATAACACAATTTTGTACTGGTATTTTTTGCAGATCTTTAGTTTCGACCGTCAAGTTGGTGAGGCAACTCAAGGCCACGTCAACCTGTTGGAAACTTATTAGACCCGTTAAACGAAGCCAACAAGAAAACATTCTGCCTGGATTGGAAAGAGATTAGTTACGTGACCTCACCGATACGATTATAATTAATACATCTTGCGAGAAATCAATTAGTCAGCTTATTTCCTGGGTATAATTTGCCTGATAATACGCATAATTTCTTAGCAGCGAGTTTTATCAAATATAAACCAGCAACATAAACGTTTCCAACTTAAGAGGCAAAATGCTAATAAGAAAAATGCTCATAATATAAATTAAAACTAAACTATCCAAAAGTGAATCTTCTTGTTACAATTGATTAACCCAACTTGAGCCGGCGATACAATCAAAAAACCAGTACCTGGTCAGCAAAAAAAATTGTGACCTCGATGAGTTCTAAACCTGGGGCCTGTTTCTCGAAAGCCCCGGTAACTTAACGGCCCCAGGGCCGGGTTGTTCGAAAGCCGGTTAACGTTAACCCAGGATTAAACGTTAACTGAAGTATTATTTTTTCTAATTTAAAAGTGTTTTTCACCAAGTTTGGTGCAGTATGAGATTATTACAGCTCAAAACTGAAGGGCAAACAATATAAACAGTTTACTTAACCAAAAAGTTACAAAACTGAAATCAAAATTCTCGCTAACACTAGGTTAGTTTAATCGGGCTTTGAACAACCCGACCCTGATTGTGATCGTGGACTGTAACAAGCCCATAATTAACTCGAGGCTGTCAGGCTACGTCAACAGATAAAAACATCAAGTTTATAAAGTGCATGTTTTTAATGTTTATCACCGTTGTTTGTTTTATATTTTTAATCAGGGTATACTGTGTTTTAGCAGTTTAGTCTTGAATTGGTTTTGTTTTAAGAAAAAGCTACTTCTTCCTTCACAACTCATTTGTTAGTCTGGACTAGGGACCTAACAATAAGACAGGTCTGAAACAGAGTAATGATTTAAGAATAAGGTCAAATGGAGTATCGAATTTCTGGCCAGGTCATAAATAGGGCAGGGAAAATCGCAGATTTTGGTAAAATAAGTAGGGTTAGGGTTTTGGGTAGAGGGGCCGCACAACCCCACCCAATTGGTCTAGGGTACCCATCCCGGGATGAAGACATTACAGAGTAGTCTTGAACGTCGAAAGTAACAAAATAATACGATCTTGCGGTGTCATGGTCACTCGCTTATCAAATCTACTGGCAGCGGCACAAAAAACGCTCAGTTAACAATAAACACTTAAAGTAATTCTTGACGATACAAGTCGCTAAAGTAAACCCGACTTGTTGTTTCTGCAATCATTTCTATACTGTCAGCTTTTCAAGATTATTTTTCACACTCATTAATAATTCACCAAGTTAAAACAAAGAAAATCACAACCGTGAAGGAGGTTTGGATACCCGGTCTTAATTAGCATATTAGATTTTGACGATTTTACTTCTCCGTTTACTCCTTAACTCTTGTTTTAATTTAGAAGATCTATCAAACACTCGAGACAGTGTTTCATCGGATGTCCAAACCCTCAGATTTCGTGAAAAATACTCCGCTGTGCGTCACATTTTCAACTCTTTTCTCGGTGTTTGGATATCTCGATGAAACACTCTCTCGTGTCTTATGTTATTACAAATTACTTCTAGCATTGCTATGGTTTTCTGTTTTATTTTATACTTTTTCATGAGGCAATTAGAAAAATTATTTATTAGACCATTGTAATTCATACGCTTGTATTCATTTAGTAAATAAAGTCTGGTGTCTAACAAGTATGGCAGACAGACAGACATCCTTTATTTAAGCACGGCGAAGATAAAAGCTGTGTAGCTTATGGGGGCGTGGCTTATTGTATTTGTATCTGAGTATGCTAACTCATTTCCACTCCAGATGATATTTCTTCAGTTCTTCAAAAAGTCAGAGACAAGCAAACCTTGTTGTTGTTGCTTACAGACTAAAAAGCCACGTGTTATTTCCTGTGACTGCTGTAATGCTATATAACAGCGAACCACATTGATTTCAGGTCTCTCTCATTTGGCACTTGAAATTTGTTGTGTCGATGGAAACTGTTTTCTTACCAATTGGTATACCAATGGGCCATTGTACAGTTCTGTGTTAAGTTACCTGACCTATGAATGCAGGCGAGGCTAAAGGTAACGTTGCTTTAAATGCAAACTATAGCTAGTTAGCATAAGAACAACGTAATTTACACAAAAACAGCAGTGAGTTCTGTATCAAATCAAGGTCACTCCCAGCCATTCAGAGGCTAGGTCACTATTGTAAAATGGTCTATTCGTTGGCAGTTATGTAATATTCAATAGTTAACATTCTCGTCCTCAATGGGCAGCTAAAATGAATTGCCTTCCTATTTTCTACCGCTTTATTTTGTTATAAGAAAACTCTATATTAATTTCAACTCATGGCCAAGGACGGACATCCCACCAAGCCTATCTGTGAAGAACAAATGAGGAATTGTAACTTTTACAGTCAAAATAATCTTAACAATTATCTTTTCATGTCAGTGTCGCAACAACGACTGATCCTTTGTGGCTATTAGAGAACCAGACGATTACGGTTTGCGCAGAGTTAAGCAAGAACGCCGGGTACCAGTTTTATCAGCGCCGCTGCACGAAACATTCACAGAAATCAAGATTTCCTTCAAGAACAATGAAACAGTCATTATAGTTTTCCGATGCTCAAGTGGGGTTGCAGCATCTTGCTCCTCTAGGTTTTTTTCACTTGTGAGGTTCTTGAAAAAGGTAAGAACTCCTTTATTTCAGACTTGTGATAAACAAATGATTAAAGCGAAGAGTGATCGTCGCAGTAAAATTTTCCAATTTAATTAAGCAATTGGAAAGAAGAAGCCTGAAAAAAATCAGGGCTTCAACGGGATTCGAACCCGTGACCTCCGCGATACCGGTGCGATGCTCTACCAAATGAGCTATGAAGCCACAAATTGGGAGCGAGGTCAATTTATTGAGTTCATATCTTCCCGTGCAGTGAAATCAGATGTGAGTTTTATGACATAATTCATATTTGTACTGCGGTTGTAGATGAAAGTGAAGAGTAATCATCACAGTAAATTTTCCAATTTAAGCAACTGGAAAGAAGGATTCCTCTAGCTCAGTTGGTAGAGCATCGCACCGGTATCGTGGAGGTCACGGTTTCGAATCCCGTTAAAGCCCTGATATTTTTCAGGCTTCTTCTTTCCAGTTGCTTAAATTGGAAAATTTACTGCAATGATCACTCTTCACTTTCGTCTGCAACCTCAGTACAAATATGAATTATTTCATATAAACTTCACAAACAAATGATTGTTGATTTCTCTTACAACTGTCGCGTAGCCCACGCCTTCAACGCTACTTCTCTCGAATAAATCATCTTTTGCTTAGTATTGCGGTGGCAATAATTGCAAAAAATCGCATACCGTCGAAATCTGTCTTTACAAAACTTTTTAATCAATTTTATGATTTTGATCAGTACAAATTTGATAAATACATTTTTGTAAATCGGATCACATTGACACAGTGTACGGCTGGCTTATGGGTCCCGCCAACCAAATGCTTTTTCATTTTGTTTTCGAAGAAACTTAAATTTAACGGAAACAGGCCCGATCTATGGTATCTTTGAAACGTCATTAAAGGGCTGTGATCCGTGTTTCTCGTACTGTTGATTTGAAAATAAGGAAAACAAGTTCAACAGGCTCAACAAGGAATCTATTATCAAGTTACACAACAAAGGTAACTCGATTTGTCAGTATTTTTAGAAAATTGCGTTCACTAAGTTTTTCATATTTATTAATTAAGTTCGTACTTTTGACTTTTTAAACTGGAATGATCACGACAGTTCCAAAAAGGGCGTAAGATTGAAAGTGAGTTCGTAAAAGTTTACACATAGTATTTATGACGTGTGTCGATGTCAAAAGACCTGGTACCTGTCTTTCTGATTATTTCGAAAGCTCATCAAATTAAAACACATGTAGTTCTAACTGTTATGGTGTTTTGAAATGTGTTATTAATTAGCATAAGTAATTACAATTTTATTTCTTCATTTTCTTCTTCGCTTGAGTTTAAGTGAGAAAGAATATCTTTTAAACTCTCGGACACTTTCATGATCATTTATGGCAGACATTTCTAAGCGATTCATTTTTTTTATTGATTATGGCCTGTTTTAGAGTGCGAATTCCATATTTGGAACAACAAAGTCCGTGTGATGCTTAAGGAGTGATTTATAAAGTGATTGCAGAGAATTTTACGCGTGCATTTCTAACCAATTATTAAACCAGACAATTGCCTGAGGCGAGCAAAACAAGAACGGGTACCAGTTTTTTCAGCGTCGTGCGAAAAATGTATAGTCGTCTAATTTGCACTTAGCACAATAAAACAGTAAGAAGGTGTTTTAAGTGGCTGGCTACAGCATTTTACTTTCGTAAAGATTTTTTTTCTTGTCGGGATCTTTAAAAAGGTACGTAAGAATCGCCTTATTTCAGACGCCTGGAAAGCAAATCAAAGTGTCGATCTCTCTTTAATCTGTCCCATGGGCTAACCCTACATGACTTTTCTCGAGTCAATTAATCCTCCATGCTTAGTGCTACGGCAACAATGTTGCGCGTGCGTAGAATGCCACGACATAGTGTCCTATGCAACTTGCGTGCGACAGGTTTGTTTGTCAAAACTCGTATACCACCGAGATCTGTATTTACAACAATTTGTGTCTAGATTTGTACTGATTTGTACCACATAAGTGGTCAGTACCATGGGGAAAATCAGTTCACATTGACACAATGTACCGCGGGCTCGTTGGTATTCTGTGCCAAATCTTTTTATTTTGATTTTTTCTTTTTCTTTTTGAAGAGGGATGAATTGAAAGAACAAAAGACACTATCTACGCTATCTTTGAAACGTTACATTAACCGGCTTTAGTAAAATTTCAGAGCTGAACAAAGAGTTTCCGGCAATCTGATTGGTCGAGCGGGTTCCTTATATGACGTTATTCTTGCTTTTCACCCACGTGACCTTTTGCTTGACAACGGCTGCTAGCCACCATGTTGGTGTCCCTCGACGGTATACAAAGTGATCGAAAAGAGAAGCTAGTGTGAGGAAATGTAGGAGAATTCACTATGGTGTTCTGCATTGTGTTGGCATGTGGATCCAAAAGTGGCAAACATAAAGGTCTTGGATTCTTTCAGATACCCAAAATCATCACTAACGAAGGCGAAGAGTACGAGGAACTGAGTAGAAAGCGTAGGGAAAGGTAGATCGGTGCAGTAAGTCGTGGCGACACTGCAGAGAAGAATATCTTCGAGACAGAGAGAGTTTGCGGTCGTCATTTTCACCAAGGACAGCCAGCGAAGGACTTCGATCAGTTCAATCCAGACTGGGTACCTTCCCTAAATTTAGGAAAGAAAGAATATCGACGTCCAAAGGACTTTTAAGCTTCTGTAGAAAGATCTGAGAGCCGAGTTGAAAGGACGGAAGGCCGCCATTGAACAACAAGATCAGGAAGCTACAAAGAAGAGAAAACTTCTAGAACAAAGCGGTGGTCGCATCTGTGATTTAGACTTTGAATCTGGGGCTAGTACATCAGAAATTACAGAGGAACAGCTAACTGATGGAATGGATACTTTTGTGATTGGCAGGGAGCGAAGCGCAAAGCTAAAGAGTTCGCACATTCCTCCACACAAATCGAGCCCGAAGTGGCACCAACTGCGGCAAGTGAAGGGACTCAAACTGAAGAGTTTTAGTAATTATTTGAAATACCTTGGTCTATAAGGCACCTGGAAAAGATTTCTTCGATACCGACGACAAAGTGCGATTTTATACGGGGCTGCCGTCCATCGAAGTGCTGATGAAAACATTTCAACATCTCACACCTGCCGTGAACAGGAAAAGCCTTACTCTTGATAAATTTCTTGAGTGTCTATAAATGTTCTGATGAAGCTACGGCTTAATGACCCATTTCAAGTCAAAATTTTTCATCTTCGTGTTATGCATTTTCATTTTGCATGTGCTGGTGCGAAGAAAATATTTACATGCCTCTGCTATTTATATGTGTTCCAGGCAGTGTTATGTATTCAATATTTATAAACAATAATAATATTATATGTGATAGAGTGAGAAAGGAAATCATTATGTTAAAAAAAAACTGTAAGGGTATTTCACAGTTTTATGGAAAAACCCTCTAACTTAACTAACATAATTCAGACAAATGAAATGGAAAAATAAATTAGCTTATAGT
>JAHPZR010021428.1:0-27500 GCA_019787425.1 Platygyra sinensis | reverse complement strand
TTACCATTGTTCAAACGAGCGCGGTGGTTTTCGGAACCCTGTTAACTCTAATCCAGGTCTAAAAGTAAACCCCATTATAACTGTTTTTCTTTCTCTGGCAGACGTTGTTTTTTTTTTCAGCTTTACAGCTTTTGTTTTTGTAGATCGGAGAGAGAATTATGGGATGCTTAAACTCAAAATAGAGAGGCCAAACTAAGCAGAACCTGCACCGTGCAAAGTTGACACAAAACTCAAATCAAAAATTCACCCTTATCCTGGGTTAACCTAATCGGGCTACAGGAGCTTCCTGGCTTAATGGGATAAACCTAATCTATAGCTTATTATTCATGATTGGTCTTCACTGGATTCATCATCAGAAAAATGTGAAAAAAAAGTAAGGACTCAATATCTTTGATCTCATTTACATGCATTGTTTGTCATGTAAATATAACAACCTCCTTATTTGCATTGACTTCACGATTAAAACTTCTAAAAAAATTATTATCACCTTACAATGATGGGGGTGTAGCGTTAGGCGCCATAAAGTACCAGATAATCATGAATTGTGGCTTTTTGTCCATCTCAGTCTCGACCAATGCGCATTAATAACCCAATGCACTGGAGGAGAATCTGCCTAAGTGGAGTTGGCATCACGTGACTGCGTTTTGTCCTGCAGATCGGTTTGGAGAAAACTGTAACTAAAGGTAAGATGTCCACATGCAAAAGAGGTGTATACCTAACACAGTTTGCTTTGCACAAATCCTCTCTCAGATACATCTAGAACTCATTCAGTCTGACTGATTAATTCATTTCTGTGACGTTATAGGAACATTGTCAACGATGATAGTGAGTTATCTTGGCGAGGTACAACTTATTTTAAATCGCGGATCCTGAAAATTTATCTCACTAGCGAAGTGGAAAACATCAAACGATAACCTGATAAGCCTTAAAGGACAAGGATGTTAAGATGGAGAATATTAACCCTAAATTAAGCCGGCTACGTAGCTCGTTTAAGTTGCAAAAGGGACGGGTTCCGTTTAAAGTGAATCCTCTGAAATTCACGGTGTCGTTAACAAATTGCCATTAAAAAAGCGAAATCAAACATAAGTTGAATTTGCATTCCAATTTTTTTTTTTTTTTAAACTTGTGTTTTAAGAACGAATAAGATCCATAAATTTAAACAAAATGTATGTTACCATAGGTTTCTTTAGAAGACTCGATATAGCGGTCAATGCATTATGTTACAAGTTTTACTTCACTATTTTAATTCTTTTTCAGCCGTTACTACCTGTTTTAGCCGATTCTTTCTAAGGGCCCATTTTTACTTTTAGAACTTTTACGGATCATCCCTACTGACTGGTGCACGATTTAGAATCCGTAAATAGCCGTCTAAAGAAGGTTGCGCACTTGCCAGAACGTGGCAAGGGAAGGGAATTCTTCAACTGAAAAAGTGCGAAAATTAAACTGAAGCGATGGTATAACATTTAATACAATTAATAAATTGTACATTACCATGATTCGTGTAATTCCTTTACTATAGTGTAATGTGCTTTTTTTCCAAAAAGGGTGTTGAGAGATACACATTGTCTCGTTAGCTGATCTTAAATCACTCTGCCTCATAAATTGTACATTTGCACGCTAAAAGTCTACATTACAACGTTTTCTGTATCACGAAAGGCAAATAGTATTTAAAAGTATGTTTTCTATTATGCTGCCTCGAATTAAGTTCACTCAAAATAGTCGGTATAGTGTCCAATGTCGTGTAACCATTTCATGCATACACGGTAATTCTAATTGATTTTTCTCTTTTGTTAACTTCCATGACATCAGAAGGCGATAATAACTGACCGTGGTGTTCCGTCCTGAAGTGTCTCAAGCGATGTTACTGAAGATATTTCGAGAAGTTTACGCTTCGGTCGAACTGTTGGCCAAATCATTCCAATTTTTCTTCTGGAGATACGCACAGTTGGCGCTTGCATCTACGCTGTACGATTCCCCAAACATCTTTGACCCTGAACGAGACTGTTTCAGACATCAACCTTATCGGTCTCCGTTGTAATTTCACCAATGTGGTGAACAGAAACGTCGGTAAATGTCTTATCCCGTCAGGGACATGTCATCGCTATCAGGAATGGTCGTGCAGGTGTCCACAAAGTTTCGTCACTACGGGTCACAAAATCTAAATCGCTTGATGGAATAGTTTATTTCACTGCAACTAAAAAGCGACGGATAAAAGTCATCATCATCGTCCACTGTGACGAGATTCAAAGGGCAACTAGAGAGATGGCGTTCAAGCCCTCGGCGTTTTATGTAAAAGATATCGGCGATGATACAATCGAATTGTTTTTCAGTCAATTTCGTTGTGCAGTGAAGGAATCTATTTTCAGTAAGTCATTGAGTGAAGATATTTGTTATGTTGAAATCAGTAGTTTTCTTAACGGTTCTTTTGGAACGTCATCTTTATCTATGTTTGATTGGACTGCTGTTTTATGGTCCCTATATAGGTAAGAACATACAATGCTTCGCCCTCATCATTCATCATCATGCTTCCAATATTATCGAATTTTGGTCATCGGCATCCTCAAGAAATCCCCCCCCCATTTATATTAAGCAATGGATAAACATGACCTCACGAATAAATTCAGGCCATCGTGAATCATGACCCTTGAGGCCACAAAATCCTTTCTCTTTGATTGCCTTCCCGTTGAGACTATGATTGTCGCTCTCCAATTGCCCAGCAATCATTTACTTGTTTTAAAAAAAATATTCTCTGAAACCTCGTTATTTCTTTTATTCTGTTGCTCAATTTCAGCTGTGAATCCCATGTTTCATACTTCCACCGTGTCTGAATGGAGGACAATGCATTTTAGTAGGGATGAATTTTTGTTCAGTTGTTTTCCAGAGTTTTAAAGGAGGCTTCTGTTACAGTAAGTTGATATCGATATTTGTGTGCTATGTATTTATTTTGTGTAGTTTACTTCATCCAGGCGATCCGATTAGCCACTGCTAGTTTGATAAGCGGGGTTTTAAAGTAAGCTAGGTGTAAATAACAAAGAACAAGATTCAAACTGACTGAAGTCTAAAATTTTGAGTATCGGAAACTAAGAATTTACCTCGAAAACCCTCGCATGGTAATTTAACCACGTCTCTTTCGATTGGACACGAAGTTTGTTTGTCATTTTACTTAAAGAGTTGCAAGTGGTTCGCATGAGGTGCAGAGCTGTAAAGCTGATGGCCGAACCAACAATGACCTTCGTATGACCTGATAATTTAAATATTGCTCACTGAAAAGCCCACTGGGAGGTAACAATAAAACATGTATGTAGGACTGGAAAGCAAATAATTTTCCTTCTACACGTAAATAGTGTTATATGCTTTATTCTTTTGTTTTTCTTTTTAATTACTTTTTTCTAAGGCCCCTCTCAGCCATGGTGTACCCAACCCTTGCAGAATGGTGGAATGGTAGTGATAATGGCCTTACCTTATCTTGTGAATGTGGGCCTGCTTAACATCCGAAACGCCAGATGGGTATGTGGAACCAATTTTTTTATAGGTAGCATTCTTAATTTGCAAATTATATTTCTTCAAATTTACCAGGACTTATTATTATATCTATACAATTATAGCCTTTTTCATTGGGCACTTAAGACGTTTTATTAATTGCTCCCTCTCAATATGAGACCTATTTTGTAAATTATAGTTTAATTTGAGGATTTTTCAATGGTACATATTTTTCACTTATAGGGCCGCCTAGGTGATACAGCTTCGTTGCTAACTGTACTACCCTGGTAAAATAAAGTAAATTACTTACTCCAAATTATTTGTTACACATATATTACGAGTGTGACGGAGACCCCTTTCAGAACGAAGGCCAATGCGAAAATACCAGGGAGGATATCACTGTGTATGCCCCCCTGGGTTGTTGGTACAAACTGCGAATTCAGTGAGTGGTTTTTTAAATATACCTTTTTATCTTTGGCCGATGATTACTAAAGATATTGTTAACATTGCTTTATGTGGGGGTACTATTATTTTCTTATTTATTCATGTTTCCGTTTGTTTTGTTGATGTTGTTTTTTGATGCTGGGTCATCTTAGCTATTGTCTTTATTAAACTGAAACAAAAGTGAAATAAAAGTTGCTGAAATTAATATTCATCCAAGGGCTTACTACAACTCAATTAGAAACCATGAAGACCCTAATCGTGTTGTGTCTATTCTTTTTTAGCTGCACAAGACAAGTATTCAACTTAGCATTCTTGAGGACGGTTCAGCAAAGCCTAACAGCCTATCATCAGAGGACACTTCTCAAATACCAAGCTTGTCAAATCAGTGGATAGCTTTTACAATGTGCAGTAAAGATTGCCTCAATGTAGGAGTAGTGGGTGTACCTCGACAAACCTACCACGGAATTTAAATGACGGAGTATATAACCAAACCTGAGTTAATACGGCCATCGACGCGATTGTCTTTCCTGGGATTTACAAGAGCATGAATGGCTTGACAAAAGTTCGCAAATGAGCATTTTTGCCAATGGTCCGTAGTGGATATACCTAAACTTCCTCGTCGTTTTAATGGATGGTGTTTCTATTGATGCATTTCCATACCCTCTCGTTCTTCGAGCCATGATTCTACGTAACTAGCTGTCGGAATCGGCGATTTCCTACTCCAAAACTCAATTAGTTGAAGGATAGCGAACGACCCAGATTCTGCTACGTGTTCAAGCGTCATCAATAGACATGTGCCGGCGCCTTAGCGACTAGCAGGAATAAAGAGTCCGATTTGCAACGGCTAATAATATGAATATTTAATTGGCTGCAACCGCTTCCCAGCAGTTTCTTTAATAGATCAGCACTACCATTCCTTGTATCAACTGATGCTGCAACAATGGCATCAATATATGCCCAGATTCCCCCCCCCCAGTGGTAGATGTTTGGTTTTTCCTTGGGGGTTTTTCGGAAGGAATCCATTCTATTAATGACCATAGCTTCAAAAAATAATAAATCAAACTGGGCTAACCTTTAAAATTACAGACAATGGATTTTAGTTTTATCATTTTTTTTTCCCCTTTTTGTTCCTTTTCTCTCCAGTGGTTGACCACTGCTTCAGCAGTCCGTTTACAACGGAGCAACCTGTGAAAGTCTGTTGGACAGGTTGTCTGCCACGGTGCCCAGCTGGTTTTACTGGAGTGACCTGCGAGAACTGTGAGTGGTCGTATTGATTAATACTTCACAGAGCCATCATCATCACCTCTAGAGCTAAGGATACCATGATCGTTAGCAGTGTTTGGACTTCTTTTCTTGATTACCGCAGATTTTTTACAACTCTATCTCGCTGCTTCCTCCTAGCCTTAGCTTCGTTGTGAAGATACATCAAACATCATGACAGAGTTTGACGATATTCCAGCCACTCGAAGTTTTCGTCAAAAATTCTCCGATGGCATGCCTCATTTCCAACTCAGTCCTCTTTTCGTTTAACAAATGTGCTCAAACACGGGTCAGTAACAGGATTTCGTAGATGGTTATCCGTAATCATGTAACAGGGAGTGAACAGGCCTACATCATCGTAGTGGAAATACAACTATGGGATAGTTTCTTACGATCAGTCTTCTTTTAATTAACTTTGATTTGGTTGAAAATTGTGCTTGTTTGTTTGTTTTCCCTTTCTAAAAACAATAGAGTAGCCAAACAAAAATGCAAGAAACTAGCAAACAAGCGTGTGGAAAAACTACCCTATTTTTGAGAATCGATGACCGTAATTCATAATGGTCTACGGGGGTTTATCGTTAAAATATCCAACAATGATTCAAGGGAGGCAAAAAACGATCGTAAACATAATTTCTCGAAGTGGTCCACTTTTGGGTAATGTACAGAACTTACCTTCAAAGAGGTATTTTTAAATCTGTCTCACAGATAAACGAAGAGCTAAAACATCTAGTCGAATAGCATTTTCACAGTGGAAGAAAATTATCCATCAAACGAAAAATAAGGGTCACCGGGGGCACGTCTAAGATCGTTAAGTCCAGGCTAAAGTATGCAATGCCATCTATCCTATCTTAATCATTTCATTACTTAAGCGAGCGCCCTCACACAGCATGTAGTAGCGTGTGGAATTTGCGAGGCGGGGGGCATAAGATGCTAAATTACAGATGAGATAATTTGATATATTATTACCTTTTTGTCTATTTCAGATATGAATGAATGTTTGATCTCATCACCTTGTTACAGACGTGAACAAATCTGCGTCAACTTTTCCAGGAACGTTTCTTTGTAACTGCCAACCAGGCAACTATGAATTCAAAATGATTGTAGCGGAGGTAAATTAAAGCTCACATGTATAATAGCTCTTCTTAAGGCCATGACTTATCGATGTAACATTCGATTGTCGCAACTGGTTCTTATCGAACAACTAAACAAACATCAGAGGTTTTTCTATTTTGTATAAAGTATGTGTGTGTTGTTTGTTGTTTGTTTTTGCTGCTGCTGCGGTTTGTTTTTTGTTTGTTTTTAATCGCTATCAACACCTCCTTGTCGGAGTGATTGGTTTTGTCGATCCTAAGTCAGCTCGGCGAGATCTTGGAAACCACCTGTCCTTACTCATGCTCAGCTCCAAACCACTGCCACTAAGCAGTTTCCATAGTTTTTCGACACTCGATCAATGATTCCAACAAACGAAAAAACGTCTAAAAGCTTGCTTATCTTTGAATCTAGCTACAAGCTAAATTACTTTTTCTGTCTACAGAGTATGGAGTCATTTTTCAGCATTGTCTTTTTAATATATACTGGATAGAGCATTGACCATCTCACAGGGGACCTTTGTGAAGGCAAATCTAATTTGTCAAGGGTCTTTTCCACAACGTTTATGTTTCAAGAACCGATTACGAACGTTGGCATCGTTACTTATGCTGGTGATGGCGGCAGTCAGATACGAAGATTTGGAGGATATCACCAACCAAACAGAACTGGAAAATGCTTTGGATACCCTTACATTAAGTGGCAGTGGACGAAACATTGGGAAAGCTTTGATTGTGGCACAGAAGGATCTTTTTAACCGATCAATGCCAGACAGAAATGACACTGTGCGAGATATTCTAGTTGTCATAACAGACGGTGGGTCTGATGATGATATTGCTGTTCCAACATATGCCTTGAAGGAAGACGGTGTCACCATCTTCAGTGTGGGGATTGCTCAATATGTACCAGGCCAGCTTAATGAAATGGCCTCAGATCCTGACTCAGATCACGTGTTTACCATTGACAATTATGATGAACTTGGTCCAACTATGGCGCCGTTAAAGGATGAAATAATAAGAGGTTTGTACAGACAAACGTTAGTCAGTAAAAGAGCAATTTTCCAAATTAAAAATAATTTTGTGTCATATTTCTATTATGAAATAATATATTATGATTGTGCTTTAAAATGCTGCGCAAATAAAGAGGGGTGGGGCTTCACACTTGACAATTACAAAACCAGCTACGTTAAGGTCGATAATCGTTCGCCAATAGGAATCTTGTGCTGTTGACCATTTTGTTAAATAGATTATACTTTCCATTAGGCGTTATTGATACTGTTTCCTCAGAGACCATGATAAAATATGTTCGTAAGGGAATGTATGTTTATATGGATGCTAGTAGTAGGTTCCACTGCAAATTTGTGATGTACTTATAACTGTGGCCAAATGAGGCTTTACTAACTCAAAGTAACGCAATTAGTCTCTGTTTAACACATGCGCGAGATAGGTAAAATATATCCATCTAAAGACAATGATGTAGGTTGTTCGAAGAGCGAGAGACGTGAAACGATACAAGATACAACAACGTGCAAAATAGGTCTGTGTGGATTCGTCAATATTTTTACTTCGTTGTGTATTATGACTAACCTATGTGTGTTTCCAACCGTTCTCTAGACGTTGATCCATGCTCAACTGAACCTTGTGCAAACAATGGAACCTGCGTCAATCTTGTTGGTGGAGGCTTTAGATGCACCTGCACCCCAGAATGGACTGGAGAACGCTGTGATTTGCGTAAGCTGTGCTTCCTTGTGTGATGTCAGAACAATGATATGACTTGCTCATAAAATGACGTTCACTGGGCTCGTTTTTCTTGCTTATATTAGCATACTAAATACAAAGCTGTAGGAGAAATTCTTTAGCTGATGATATCATGTAGCGTTTAACTGAAAACCTTGATAATTATATTTGCATGTGGCGCTTTCCACTTATGTCCAGAAGTGCAAGCTAATGAGACTCAGTGCTCTTTATGAATAAGCATCAGTAAAGTGTCATTTTCATATTACTTCACATTTGACACAATTATGTGTGTTTTGGTGGTTTTTAGGAAAGAGGACACTTGTGATGCTTGTCACAAAGAGCATGCACCTCATTAATATGCGTTTGTGGACATATCTGGCGTTTTCGTCAGTGAGTTGCGCCAGGGTATCTGTTGGCAGGTTTTCAATTCAGTGTTGAAGAACAAGCACAAACTAATCTAAATCATTGAAAACTAGAAGTGAAAATATGCAGCCCTACTCCACCGTAAGAAAAAAGATGACGGCTGCACCTTCTATCACAATACTTTGCGAACCAAACTAAGCCCACTGGGCATATAGAAAGATATGGTTTAACGATAGTCGTTTCTAAACTAACACCATTGCTCTTGTCGAATGACTTACAATTATTAAAGGTAAAGGTAAGTTAAAGTCTGCATGCGAGCCAATTGTGGCCCACCAGGCCGGAGCTTATCCCGGTTTCTGTAGCATGAAGCGACCAGGAGTATTTCTATTCCCCCCTGGATGGGATGCTAGTCCATCGCAGGATTACCCTTAGCATTAAATTCGCCGATACCCATTTATACACCTGGGTGGAGAGAGGCACCGTGAGAGTAAAGTATCACAAACCAAAGTCCCCGGCCAGGGCTCGAGCCCGGACCGCTCGCTCCAGAGTCGAACGCACTAACCATAAGGCCACCGCGCTTCCCACACTATAGAAACTGAAAGAAAAACACACAATTTTTCTTTGTGTTTTTAAACGCACTTTTAGAGTTTTCGTGCGCAAAGCATTATAGGTAAATATACCAGTCGCCATCTTTTTCCTAACGGTGGACCCACTGCGAGAAAAATAAAACGTTCTTCTGATTGATGGAGAAAGTGGCGAGAGATTGGAAATCAACACTACGCGTGGTGATGAAGAGCAAATGCTAATTGCTTTGTACACTCAAGGGAAAACGACTCATTGATATTATTTGATTTGCAGCACTTACACTTTGCACTCGCTCATCCCACCCCTGTAATAACAATGGTAACTGCACTGCAAATGAGGAAGATGAAAGTGTTGATTGTCAATGCTTTGAAGGCTGGGAAGGCGAAAACTGCCAAATTGGTGAGTTTGATTGATTTTGGTGTTAGTAATTGTCAATGAGAACAGATCTTTTAGCATTGTCTTGGACATTGAAGGTAATTTCAAGACTTTGCATGATCATTTATATATGCCATATTTCTGGCTAACATATTATATTCATCACTTCAGACGTAAACGAGTGTCTTAACAATTCTTGTCTAAATGGTGGAAACTGCACCAACACGAATGGAAGCTACTACTGTCAGTGTCCGCTGGTGTTTACTGGAGACAACTGTGAAATGCGTAAGTACACGTAAGAAAAAAAGCTATCTACTGGAAAGAATCGGTTAATTTAAAATACTTGGTATTAGCGATGTTTCTGCGTTTGGAGAAGCTAGGGCAGCTGTGTAATGGCAACTGCGTCAGGACTGTTGATCGGGTTTGAGTGGCATGCTTATATTCTCTCAGAGTGCTTACCTCTACACAAAAGCATGATTGCCTATTTACCAATTGTCCAATTTCAGTCTGTTGAGCTTCTAACTTTTCTCCGAGGCTTAGAGGAATAAAACAAAAGAAATAGCATCAACGAAGATTCCTTTTGTTTAACTTCCCTAAACCTCGGGGACAAGCGAGAGTTTAATTAATATATCGAAATTGACACGTTAATAAGGTTTCTACTACTACTACTACTACTGCAATGGGAAAAGGAATGTTTGGCAATCTTCTTCGTGTGACTGGAAATTCTCGCCCTTGTTAAAACATGCACATACTTACATACTTTATTTGTCTCAAAAGGGGTTTTCGGAATAAAGATAGGAACTGTGTACAATTCAATACATCAATGTACCAAGAAGGGAATGATTTGCCAAGATATCACCTCACTTTTTTTATGCCTGCAGACTGCTACATACGAGAAACCCATACTTATAGTTTTTTAAACATGCCAGAAGATGATAAAGGGATATTCCTTGACCCTCAGGGTATTTGTGTTAGTCCGAGAGTGGTCTAAAAATAACATGAGATTTAATACCTTAAGAATGAGGCCTATATTGAGTACAACCTCTCTTATATTTTATTTTCCCTTGGCCATAGACTGTGATCATCATAACATGAACCTTGGTTTCATGGTGGATGGGTCTGCAACCGTGGAACTCTCTGGTGAAGGAAATTTCAACAAGTCTCTCGAGTTCGTGGCCAACTTTATCGCGTCTTTCGATGTCTCTGATAATGCAACAAATCCTGGAATGGTTGTTTTCTCCGAAGATCCTCACCTAGTGTTCAATTTTCGAAATATAAGAATCCTGCAGATGCAATAGTTGCAGTCCAAATGGCAACCTATCCCGGCAATGGAAGGAAAACTGGAGAGGCCCTAAACTTCGTTCGCCGAAACCTGTTTTCGGAGACTACAACTGAAAACAATAAACCAAAGTATCTGATCATCCTTGCAAGTGGTGCTTCCTACGATTTCGTAAAAACGCCAGCAAAGTTGCTACGCGAAGAGAACGTCACCATTTTCTGCATCGGGGTTGGTAAGGACTATGACGTAGACGAACTAAAATTGATCACTGGTGATAATGGCAATCGAGTGTATGAAACATCGTTTGAAGATCTTGGAGATCTGAACAGAATGTTGAAAAAGGAAATCTGCCGATGTAAGTTGTTTCTGTTTGAGTTTTTATTGTGTTATGTCTACTAAAATTTGAGAAGATTCTTGTTCATATTTCTTTCTTTAGCATGGTTGATGATAGTATTTTGTTGGCAATGAAGAAGTTTGAAATGCTTACACAAAAATAGTCTCATTCCTCGATATCCTTGTTCAGAGGTTAAGTTAACCTCCTTTTTCTTCTTGCTTATCTAGATTGTGTTAAACTGTTTAGACTGATTTCTATTACTTATGATATTTTGAACGGTTTGCCAGATTTACTGGCTTAGTTCTTTAAGGATGCGCCAGTCAGTCCCCAGGAATTGTGAGACAATTGTGACCCAAACACAGAAATAACTTTTTTTCATTTTCTCCTTCAGTGCAAGAACTTAATAAATGCAGCCCCTCACCTTGCTTAAATGGTGGGACTTGCATCAACACTGGACAGAATTTCCGCTGCGTCTGCCCTCGTAATTTCTATGGAAGCCGGTGTGAGCTTGGTATGGTAACCTCCATTATTTGTAACAAACGAGAAAGGCGATTTATTGGTTAAAACGATTTAGGGTTACAATTTTCTTTAACATTTAGTAGAATTCCGATCCTTTATTTTATTTATTTATTTGCTTGTTAATTTTTGTTTGTTTATTTATTTTCCATCTCCGTCCTTTTTTGGTTGCTTTTCTTTTAATCAGGAAAATTTGTATAAAAAAATAGGTTTTTTCGAAATCACATATTGGTGTGTTTGTTTATCTCTTTCGGAAATTTGAAGTCGATAACTCTTCGCCTGTTTAGTGTGCTGGGCGTTTCATTTATCCTACTTTACGATTTTAAATTTCCCGTGCGCGCCCTGTATATTAATGGATTATGTCGTCATTGTGCCAATGGACTTTTTTTAATTCAGTATTGCGGGAACTTTGAGATATAAAGGGGCCTTTAATCGTTTATAATTCATATTCCGGGTGAATATGTACAGTTCTAAGAAGAAATCTTCTTCTATGTTGAGATCCTTGGGGAGCGATGACGTCATGAATTACCATTAAGTAACATGACGCCTAGGTGATTTAAACTGAAAATCAAACAGTTCGTTCTCGGACCACTTACAAAGATTTCAACTTAGAACCCTAGGATGAGTTAAAGAAAATCATTAAATATACTTTGAAACTTAAAATGCTTCTCCATCAAGACTCCCTTTAAGAGGAAAACAAGATTTCATTTGTTATGCAGGTTGTGGGCTTACAGAACTAGGTCTCAAAACTCCAAACACGCGTCGAGTCCCCGACAAATACATTTCGGCATCATCACAGAGAGATAGTAATCATGCTGCTCACCGAGCTAGGATTGGTATCAAAGTCATTGGCACATGGGAAGATGGCTGGTGTTCGTCACAAACAGATACCGCACCCTACATCCAAGTATTTTTTGGTGAGTTTTTCAGCGAGCTTCCAAATACCAAACCAAAAGAAATAACGTTTAACACTTTTCTGATGCTAGAAATTACTTGTAATGCAAATGTTGCGAAAGGTCAGCGGTTGATGTTGTATCTTGAACTCAAACTACCTGTCACTGACATTCTAGTTTTCTGTTGGTCCTCTTATCACTTGTCAGCACATAGCACACAGGGGAATAGTCAAGAAATAAACCCAAGGCACATTTTATATGTACAAGGAAGATGACATTCTCAAACTCCTAAACAATTCATCAAGTTCGAACAAAGGAAATCACAACTCTGAAGGAGGCTTGGACACCCGGTCTTAATTAACATAGATTTTGATGATTTTACTTCTCCGTTTACCCCTTAGTTTTTGTTTCGATTGAGAAGATATATCAAACACTCGAGACAGTGCTTCATCAGCTATCCAAACACCTCGAATTTCGTCAAAATACTCCGCTGCGAGTCGTATTTTCAACTCTTTTCTCGGCGTTTGGATATCCTGATGAAACACTGTCACTCGTGTTTGATATATAGTACTTCAACAACGCAATTATTTTGTAGCCACCCATATTCATTGGCGCGTCTTTAATTATTCGTTTTGCTTGACAGTATGCATTTTTAATTTGTAGTAAATTGTGGTTGTCGAGCATTTATTTTGGTTACGTTGCAAAATCACCTTTAAATTGGAAGACCCCCAAAAACTGTAGAAAAACAACAAAGGTCTACTAATAAAACATAAAGGACCAAGGAATGGTCAAGGGTGGAAAAGACTAACAATGAGCTTGAAAACTTTACGCTAACCGTTTCAAAATGTGCGAAAACGTGACTTAGCACCTTTAAGAATACAATAACATCCCTGTTTTCATCGAACTACAGTATAATTAGAAGTCTGGAGTGAGCTGAAAATGCCATTATAACCTGCTGTTTGCTGCTGTGTATTTAATTAAAGGAGCTACGTTATGGTTAAATGGTTTGAAAAGTTTAGCCTAAATTTTTCAATTTCGTATAGTTCGTAATCCGTGTCAATCTTCTTCATCCTTAACCATCCTTGTTCCTTTATGGTTTATTATCTCTTTGGCATTTTTCTATCTTTGTAAAGTATTATTTTCAGGTTTCCTTCAATTTAACGGTAATTTTGTCGAAGGTCAAAATAACTCAAAATACCATGACTGAGACCCTCTAAAAATGTTAAATGTGGTGTACTTCTAGAATACTTAACAAATATAACCGCGATTGAGACCGAAGGCGTTCAAGACGCGACAACCAACTTATGGGTTGAACGATATTATGTATCAACAAGTAACAGCACTGATGGGACGTCTTTTGTCGAATACACTGAGGAAGGCAAGACTAAAATAGTAAGTACAAGCCTTATATTCATCAGTTTAACAAAACGATTTAATTTTGCTATTGGCTGTGCATCGTTATAGATGATAGGATGACGTAAATCATTGACTTCGTCCGAGATGCCTTGGCTATAAGAGAATCTTTGCAGTGGCGGGTTTAGGGAAATGTACTAGGTGGGCCGGTTCCCCCTCCCCCTCCCCCTCTCCCCTTCCCTTCCCCTTCTTCTTTTTGGTAAAAAAGGAAGAAGGAAAAAAACACGGCGGGGCAAAAAGCCCCAACTCCCCCCACTCCACTTTAACTCAATAGCTGGATCCTTCACTGCTTTGTTTACAATAGTTGCCTCATTATTAGCATAAGCAATACAGTTTCTGATCGAACTGCCAAAACAATAGTTCTGAATATTGAAGGCATAGCATGATTGACTCTCCCATAATATTTGCCCCAAGGACAATAACTTTGCAAAACTTAACTGTAGCAACCTGAGTGTGAAGTCCCTCATATAACGTATACGTAGTAAGGTTATCTTTGCATCTTCTGATAGATCACTGAAAAGAGCCAATCACAACACGCGTAGTATACTGGTTATTGTCAAAAGGTACAATAGCTTTCACTGTTATGGATAAATAACGTTTTCAACCCTACCCTATTTTGCAGTTTACAGCCAACAGAGATATTTCGGCGACAAACATCACTCTCCATAGCACCAATGCGCACTTCATCAGAATTCATCCAGTGAACCACACCGGGCAGTTTTCCTGCATGCGGTTAGCTTTGTATGGATGTGACAGAGGAGGTACTTAAACGATTTTTCTATTATTATTCTTATTATTATTCTTATTATTATTAATTATTATTATTATTATTATTATTATTATTATTATTATTATTATTTATTATTATTATTATTAATATTATTATTATTATTATTATTATTATTATTAGTAACAAGCACGAATTAAAATTCGAACTTTACCCTTGCCGAACTTGCCAGCTCAAATATTATTAAAGGCCAAGTTCAGACGCCGTACTTCACATGAGCCGAATTGAATGCAAATGAAAAAATATCCTTTGTTCTCCCTCATAAGCATTCGATTCGGCTCATGTGAAGTACGGCGTCTGAACTTGGCCTAAGATTCCATATAGAAAACGCTGACCCAAATATAAATGTGCAAACGCTGACCCAAATATAAATGTGTCGATCAAATGCGTGTCAAAGCAGTGCTATAATATTCAAGATTATCATAAGGCAAGGTCTCGGTTTTCAGGGAAATCCGAGCGTTTTGATTGTTCTTTCTTGGTCGGGATTTTGCGAAACGGACCTTTTGTTTGTTTATTTGTTTGTTTGTTTGTTTGTTTGTTTGTTTGTTTGTTTGTTTGTTTGTTTTCGAAAGCCGGCAAATTCAGTAAACAAGCATGTCCCGAGTGCCATATAATAAACTACTTACTGACCTAGCTCGCTCGAGACGCACTGGCCGGGAAATATTGGCGCTCTTTTTTTTTTTTTTTATTAAACGAACATGTTTATTTACAGCAAAAAAGGCACTACTTACACAACTACTTACATCATTTACACGACTTTACATACATTAACGACAATAGGGAGCTCGGGCGACCTACAAACTACTTACAATACACTTATACACTACTTACAGAACAGTAATCACGTTGCTTACGGAGAATCAACAGCAACTACTAAACAAAAAAATATAATAGCAGTATACAGCATTGATACAATAAAGAAAAGTGGCGTAATGATAGGAACAGTGAGTTAAGATAGATAAGGAGACAGTATCCATTTTTTTGTAAAGAAGTCTTTCCTACTGATTATTTTTTCAGTTTCATATTTAGCAACAATTTTTGCTCGAAATCCATGAATGTTGGGAAGAATTTGCTTATTTCTGCAATTCCACAAGAAAAGCTTTCCAATTATTATAAAATAGTTCAGCATTATATGTAACGGGTCAGAAGTTTCAGTAATAATTCCAACAAGCACATTTTGCAGGGAAAGCCGAATTTTTTGGTTCGAATTAATGCACCAGTAAATTTCAAAATCCTTCCAGAACTGCTTAGAATAAGGGCAGTGGAAGAGCAGATGGTTTAGTGATTCAGGTTGACCTTTGCAGAAACTACAAAGATCATTTGTTCTAAAACCCATTTTATATAACTTGGAGTTTGTATAAAGAATTGAGTTAAGAACTTTGTATTGAAAGGCTTTAACATACGCTTCAAAAGTGACGGAATGAGGTAGCTGGAAAATTTGTTTCAATTGGTCACTAGTAAAATTAAAATCGTTCTGTAATTTATAAGCGATATAAGGAAGTTGTGCTTTGTCCTTGATAAGTAGTGCATAGAATTCTTTTGACTTCTTGTAGTTACGTCAAATATGTTATCATCAATCACGAACGTTTGAGGATTTATTGATGGAAACCAATCTTTATCTCTCAAAGGAGATGGAATAGACCGACGTAGGCCAGCCAACTGTAAAATATTTGTTTTATTTATTTTGTTCGAGAGGTGATTATAGGCATCTGAAACATTTAAATTAAACAAAAGATCTTGGGTGCATACAATTCCAGCTTCGTAATAGTTTTTGTAATGGACAGGCTTATTGTCTATTCTAATTTCACAAATATTGGCGCTCGGTTGTTTGAGTACAGACCTCGTTGCACTCGGTCCGCACCACCAATATGTCCCAGTGCAGCCCTCGCGCTCGCTTGGTTGGAGATAAATATATCAAAAACGATGTCGTAAATAAAAGTGATAACAGAGTTTGAAAATTAAGAAAACAGCGGCTGCACATTGAAACAGAGCATCGGTTTAAAGTTTCTATAGTTCCTGAAGGAAAAAAGAAAAAATCATTCGATTGTCTTTACATCTGTAGTCTTTAAATAGTGAATATATGCATATTTTTTTCTTTTTGCCGTCAGAGGGTTTCATGGAATTTCCACGTACGCCTCTACAGAGAGTAGACGACGCACCCCTGAGTAAAGATCCTCTCTTTGATACACGTTTAGCAGGTATGTTTTAAACGTATTGAAACTATAACTAACAGGATTTTATCATGATTATTACTTGAAATTAAAGCAATTAAATCTTTGATCATCTTTATTTAAAAGCTGTAAGTAAGTTGTTTTAATTTACTTTATCATGCCCTCCAGTTTTTGCTTGCAAAGATCGAAAATAGTTGACACCAAGTGGATATAAACCAGAGAGCGATTGGGAATTACAAATCAGCAAACATGGGCACTTGTTCCTTTTATAATGTTTTGCTGTAATTTTCTAGTAGTGGCTGGTTTCAAGAGGCTAAAATATATTTCTAGGTAACTTGCGTCATTATGCAGTTGCGTCCTGAGACAAATAGACAAATCTACAAACAAATCTCGAGCGGTAAATTTACTTCTAAGTGGCAATTTATATCAAACGGTCGTCTACAAGAGAGCTTAAAGGTTAATTAAGAGAGTTACTCTACCATATATGCCATATTCCCAAGGTTATCCCTGTAAAGACTAATTTTAGCCATCGCACTCAGTTCTCCTCGGTATAGTTACCACGCAAGTTACGTGGGTGTTTTCGTGGAGTCTTTTGCTGTCTACGTGATCGAAATCCGCATCCCAGGATTAGGTATATCTTACCAGGCTTCGATCCTGCGGAGATATCTGAAACCAGGAGTGATCCAGAAATAACTTGAGAGGGAATACCTTGAAAATAATTAATTCCATTACTTTTAATCGTCCCTTGCTATCTATCAGCAGATAGATACAAATGATTTTGTTTAAAATATTGGAAAATGAAGATTCTTATAAAGATTAGAATTTAGAATTCATTAGAAGAAGAAATAGAAGAAGAAGCAGTTTTATTGTGAAAATACGCTTAGCTTCTGTAAGACCAGCAAGCTAGACTCACCAGCTAGTTTGCAGGTATTTCACACTAAATAATTGAGATAACTAATACAAATTAAAACATCAATGGCGTACAAAGTAGAATTCAAATTTCTAATACAAATTAATCATCATGCGTAAAACAAAAGAATTACAATAAAGAAATGAATGGATACAAGAAACTATGATAATTTGTATTGCGTGAAAAGCGAATAAAAAATTATTATCATAGTAGACCTGACAGATCTAGTGTTCAAATATTGTTTTTAAAAGCCTTGAAAGTTCCAACTGTTCTGCTTGAGTCAGGTAATGAGTTCCAGAGTTTTGGTGCCGTAAACCTCCACGACTTAAGGCCGTAAGTTGTAGTGCTGGCCTTTGGCCGCTTTAAAATGTCACTTCCTCTTAGATTGTATTATTATTTCTAAATCCGATCAGTTCTTTGATGCTTTTTGGTGCATGTTCGTTATTCATAACATTGAAGACTGTGCAAAACTATTTTTGCGAGGCGTTGATTCTCACCAAAAGTTAATTTTTACTCGTCATAGCTGTACTTCCTTATTCAAATCCATATTCAGCTCCAATCCTGTTCTGTCCTAAATACTTCGAATTGACCATGAAGCCTTAATGAACTAATGAATACAAGTTTCTCTTAAGTAGAGTAGTTCTTCCATTTTGGCCTTTTCTGATATTACGTTTCTTTTAATTAAGGTTAGCAAGATGTCACTTTATTTTTATTGTTCATGGCCCCGCGGCCTCGATTAGCTTTTGCTACCTGCCTACGTGGTTTGCCCAGGTTCGGTCTACTGTACTATGTGCAAAAAAAAAGTAACAAGTTGTCTGTCTTAGTCAGTCGGAGATTGAAAAAATAATTTCAACTTTGTAATCAGCTGATTTACCCGTGGCAGTGGTCGTTGGCCTTCTCGTGATGTCACTGATGTTTCTCTGCTTCCTCTCAGGTAAGTGACAATGAACTCAAGATCAGTGGCACATTGAGAAACGCGAAATGATATAAAGTCCAAGGTTTCGATTTTCGCTAGGACACTTTTCGCCATTGCAAAGGATCATTTGCCACAGTTTCAAGCAAACCGATTTCCCTAGATAAGACTAATAAATTAGGTAAAGATAATCTGGTTTTATGCAGCTGCTGTTTAATAATTTGAATTGGCCACCACGTAAAGGAGATTCGAGCGCTTAGTCTCTTCGTCCGAAGGGACTAGGCAATCTTCGAAATAAAGTTGTCCTTTGACAGCAGGTTTAGCCAATTATAATTTTTCCAGGTCTAAGTAGTTGTAAAACCTTAGGTTGTAGTATCACCCCCCGATTTTTAGCTTTAGTACTCTCCTGTATTTTAGACTTTTAATGTATTGTAGACAAATTATTTTCTATCCGTTCTCTGAGAACCCTTTTTTGCTTCGGAAATCACCAATAGTTCGGGATTGTTAAAATTTTCTTTGTTGCTTGACACTGACTCTTTGTTAAACGTTAGATTAGGAAAACAAAGTTGAACAAAAACTTCAAAGACGTTTTCGACCCAATAACTTTGGGAACTTCGTCTTGGGGTTTTTTTTAAACAGCAAAAATGAGTGACGGTCTTTCTAACGGTTCACAGTTCTGGGTATGCTACGGAACATCGTAACGGACCCGTTCTTGCGCGTGATTACGCTGAGGGATTTGGTAAACATCCGGGATTTCTAATGTGTTCCTTTCCCGGCGTATTGTCTCCCCTCTTGCGAATACACAGGCCTTAGAAAAAGTCCCCGTGATAATTACGAGCATCTGTCTACAATTGTCTGCTCGTCATGGTTCGAAGTCATCCCTTGACTGCAGTCTTCAGTTATTTTCACCTCTAGTTGATTAGAGGCTTCCTCTTAAATACCCCAATTTATTTACTTTATTATCTGATCTTCGTCTTGTCTTGTAATTTAGCAACGCCTCCTATTCTGGACCTTCCCAGTAGAAACAATACAGTTCGATTCGACCCAGATCCCCCTCCCCAAAACGGGGCCCTGTTCCTCCGTTAGTTCCACTATACGAATCTCCAGTTTTCGGCTGACCGATGCAGCTGGCGTTCTGAGAGCGTATTACAAGTTGGAAAGTATCAACACAAAATCTGACGATGCAATTTTTCTAACCGACAACAAGGTTTCTTTTTGTTTTTTGTTTTTTGGTTTTTTTTGGTTATATGGAGACCAAGTAGAGTTAAATGTGGGCTTCCCTGCATTGGGAAAAAAGGATTCAGAACTTGTTCCTTCAACGTTGTTAGACCATTTACCCAAGAAGACATTTTAAATGGCTGGTGTCACAATGCAGCGTCAACGTCCCTTCAGTCAGAAATAATATAAATTAATATTATAAAAACCTTATCCTTCCAGAGAGTATAAATTAACAAACAGTAATCAAAGTAGATCAAAAAACGTTTACAAAAGGTAATTACTTATAAACCCTCAACATTACAAAATAGATTATCTTACTGTGAAGATACTGCTTTAACATGTACATTGCGGGCCACTTCAAAAAGTTTGATAATCTTTTAGAACGTCTTTTTTTTTGACAAATTTTATTATCGCCCAATCAGAATGCATATTAGAACTATGGGAGCCGAGTTTTTAGCTTAAACCCCACCAAAATGGTGATTAACTTTGCCTTCCCATAGTTCTTTCAAACGAGTTGATGTATACAGCTTCAAAAAATGACGCATACCGGATATTTGCTGTTAGACTTGGGTTAAAGTTAAAGCAGATTCCATAGGAATGAAAAATTGGAAAACATTTTGCCTCAGGCTTCAATAAAATCGCGGACAGTTCCCTTGAACCTTATTGCACTCCAGAGTTAGAACAAAAGAAGAATTTACACAATATTATATCAGAAGCAAAAAAAAATTTAAGGTGGTGCTCACTATCAATGAAAAGTTAAAAAATGCAATAAGAACACAAAATCAAACAAACATAGCCACCGCAAAAAATAGGAATAATAAACAACATTTAGTACATTTTAGAAGAAAAGTGCTCTCAATTCGTCCATCCTCTGAGATTAACGATGTTTAGCTCCATCAATGACAATCGTTACACGCCATGACTTCAAATTGATAAGAAATACCTTACTCATTCGTGAATGTTCGTTGGTTCTGTAGTCTAGAACCATAGAATTTATCGTAACAACATATCAGGTTAACTACCATGGCCCGATAACATTGTTTCTTATTTACTAATCAGGCACAAGTAAATAACACAATTTTGTAACTGTTAGTTGTTGGCAGACTATTTAGTTCCTGACCGTCAACGTTTGGTGAAGCGGCAACTCAAGGCCACGTCAACCTGTTGGAAACTTTATCTTAGACCCTGTTTTTTAAAACGAACGCCAAAATGGAAAACATTCTGCCTGAATTGGAAAGAGATTCGTTACCAGTGACCTCACGATACGATTATAAGTAAATACCATCTGCGTGAAGAAATCAAATAGTCAGTTTATTGGACTGGGTATAATTTGCCTGTGATAAATACGCAAATTTCTTTAGCCCCCCCCAGCGAGTTTTTATCAAATTTATAAACCAGCAAATCATAAACGTCTTCCAACGTAAGAGGCAAAATGCTAATAAGAAAAATGCTTCATAATATAAATTAAAAATAAAATATTCCAAAAGTCGAATCTTCTTGTTACATTGGATAAGACCCAACTTGAGCCGGCGATAAACAATCAAAAAACCTTAGTACGGCTGGTCAAAAAGCAAAAAACATTGTGCACCTCAGATGATGTTCTAAACCTGGGCCTGTTTTCTCGAAAGCCCCGGTAACTTAAACGGCCCCAGGCCGTGGATTCCCTCCTATTCTTGTTCGAAAGCCTGTGGTGAACGTTAACCCAGGACTTAAACGCTAACTGAAGTATTATTTTTTCTAATTTTAAAAGTCGTTATTTTTCACCAAGTTTGGTGCAGTATCGAGATTACCATACAGCTCAAAACGGCAAGGGCCCAAACAATTATAAAACAGTTTACTTAACCAAAAAGTTACAAAATGAAATTCAAAATTCTCGCCTAACCACTTTAGGTTTAGTTTAATATGGGCTTTGAACAACCCGACCCTGATCTGTGTTGGATCGTTGGGACTGTAACAAGCCCATAATAAAAGCGAGGCTGTCAGGCTACGTCAACAGATAAAACATTCAAAAAAAGTTTTTGGTATAAAGTGCAGGTTTTTTTTTAATTTGGTTTATCACCGTTTGTTTGTTTTATATTTTTAACACGGGCTATACTGTGTTTTTAGCAGTTTAGTCTTGAATTGGTTGTGTTTTTAAGGATAAAAAGTACTTCTCCTTCAATACCTCATTTGTTAGTCTGGGACTAGGGACTCCTCTCCCCTAACAATTAAGACAGGTCATGAACAGAGTAATGATTAAGGAAATCAAGGGTCAAATTGCGCCAACGTACGATTTCTGGCCAGGACATAAATAGGCAGGGAAAATCGCAGATTTTGGCGTAAAATACAGTTCGGGTAGGGTTTTGGGTGCTTTTAAGGTGGCCGCACAACCCCACCAATTGGTCTAGGGTACCATCCCGGGATGAAGACATACAGTAGTAGTCTTGAACGTCGAAAGTAGTAAACAAAATAATACGATCTTGCGGTGTCATGGTCACTTCGCTTATCAAATCTACTTTGGGCCAGTCGGCACAAAAAACGCCCTCAGTTAACAATAAACACTTAAAGTAATTCTTGACCGATACAAGTCGCCTAAAGTAAATACCCCGACATTGTTGTTTCTGCAATATTTCCTATACTGTCAGTCTTTTCAAGATTCATTTTTCACACTCATTAATTAATTCACCAAGTTTTAAAACAAAGAAAATCACAACCGGTGAAGGAGTGTGTTGGATACCGGTACTTAATTAGCAATATTAGATTTTGACGCGATTTTACTTCTCCGTTTTACTCCTCTAAATCTTGTTTTAATTAGAAGATCTATCAAACAATCGAGACAGTGTTTCATCGGATGTCCAAACCTCTCATATTTCGCGGAAAAATACCCGTATTCCCTTTTCCGTCCTGTGCGTCACATTTTTCAACTCTTTTCTCGGTGTTGGACATATCTCGCATGAAACACTCGAGTTCCGTGTCTTATGTCTATTAAAATTATTACCTCTAGCATTGCTATGGTTTTTCTGTTGTATTTATACTTTTCTGAAGGCAATTAGAAAAATTATTTATCTAGACCATTGTAATTCATACGCTTGTATTCATGTTAGTAAATCAAAGTCTGCGGTGTCCTAACAAGTATGGCAGACAGACAGTACATCCTTGATTTAAGCAAGCGAAGAACAAAGCTGGTAGACTTTATGGGGGGCGTGGCTTTTATTGTATTTGTATAGAGTATGCTAACTCATTTCCACTCCAGAGATATTTCTTCAGTTCTTCAAAAAAGCATGAGACAAGCAAAACCTTGTTGTTGTTGCTTACAGACTAAAAAGGTCCCCCCCCCCCCCCCGTGTTACATCTCTCTGGGGACTGCCTGTAATGCTATATAAACAGCGAACCACATTGATTTCAGGTCTCTCTAATTGGCACTTGAAATTTTGTTGTGTCGATGGAAACTTGTTTTCTTACCAAATGGGTAATACCAATGGGCCATTGTACAGTTCTTGTGTTAAGTTACCCTGACCTTATGATAAGCGGGCGAGGCTAAAGGTAACGTTGCTTTAAATGCCAAACTATTAGTTAGTTAGCATCTAATGAACAACGTAATTTACACAAAAACAAGCAGTGAGTTCTGTGTTATCAAATCAATGGTCACTCCCAGCCCATTCAGAAGGCTTTACGCTTCAATATTGTAAACATGGTCTATTCGTTGGCAGTTAGTAATATTCAATAGTTAAATTCTCGTCCTCACATGCGGCAGCTAAAAATAACGAATTGCCTTCCTATTTCTACCCGTCCGCTGTATTTTGGTTATTAAGAGAAAACTCTATATTAATTTCAACTCCCCCATGGGGTGGCGGCGGGTTCGGGGGGGGGGACCTCTAAGGGACGGACATCCACCAAGCCTCATCTGGTGAAGAAACAATCCCCAGAGGATATTGTAACTTTTTACAGTCAAAAGTAATCTTACAAGTATTCTTTTCATGTCAGTTCTTGTCGCCAACAAGACTGACCTTTGTGGCTATTATGAGAACCATCGGACCGATATCGGGTTTTGCGCAGATTAAGCTTCAAGAACGCCCGGGACCAGTTTTCATTCAGTCGCCGCTGTTTGGACACCACCCCCATTACCTGCACGAAACAGATCACAAGTAAATCAAGATTTGCCTTTCAAGAACAATGAAACAGTCATTATCAGTTTTCCGATGCTCAAGGGGGCCGGGTCTGCAGCATCTTGACTCCTCTAGGGCTATTTTAACTTGTGAGGTTCTTGACAAAGGTTTAAGAATCCTTTATTTCATGACTTGTGATAACACAAAATGATTAATAAAAGCGAAGGAGTGATTCGTTCGCAGTAAAATTTTTCCAATTTAAGTTTAAAGCCATATTCGGCGAAAGAAGGGAAAGCCTGGAAACAAAAATCAGGGCTTACACAGGGATTTCGAACCCTTTTGGTTGGACCTCCGCCGATTACCGGTGCCCTTTGTGCGTGTATGCTCGTACCCCAAATGAGCTATGAAAGCCACCAAATTGGGAGCTGAGCGTCAATTTATTGAGTTCATATCTTCCGTGCAGTGACCAATCAGATTGTGAGTTTGATGAACATAATTCATATTTGTACTCGGTTTTGGATGTTGGAAATGTGAAGAGTAAATCATCACAGTAACATTTTCCAATTTAAGCAATCGGATAAGAAGGGATTCCTCTAGCTCAGTTGTAGAGCATGCACCTGGTATCGTGGAATGGGGTCACGGCTTTCGAATCCCGTTAAAGCCCTGAATATTTTTTCAGGCTTCTCTTTCCAGGTGCTTAAATTCGGGAAAATTCATTTACTGCGATGATCACTCTTACAGGTTTCTGTCCTGCAAACCGCTAGTACAAAGATATGAATTATTTCATTATAAATTCAACAACAAAATGATCTGTTGATTTCTCTACAACTGTCGCTCGCCTAAGCCCACGCCAGCTTACAACGCGACTTCTCTCGAATTAAATCATCTCTTTTGCTTAGTATGCTGTTCTGGTTCGGCACATCATTGCAAAAAAATTCGTCAATAAAACCGTCGAAATCTGTTCCTTTACAAAACTTTTTAATCAATTTTATGATTTTTTGATTTTCAGTACAAATTTGATACATTACATTTTTGTAAATCGGATCACATTGACACAGTGTACGGCTGGCTTGTGGGTCCCCGTCCAAAACCAAATGCTTTTTCATTTTGGTGTTTCGGTCCCAAGACAAGGAAACTTAAATTTAAAACGGAACACAGGCCCGATCTATGGTATTTTGAAAACGTCATTTTAAAGGGCTGTGCTCCGTGTTTTTGTACTGTTGATTTGAAAAATAAGGCAAAACAAGTTCAACAGCTCAACATAGGAATCCTCATTATCAAGCTTACCACAACAATGTAACTCGACTTTGTCAGTTATTTTAGAAAAATGCGTTCACTAAGTTTTCAGATTTATTAATTAGTTACGTTACTTTTGATGCTTTTTTAAACTGGAATGATCACGACAGCTTCAAAAGGGGTTAAGATTGTGAAAGTGAGTTCGTTTAAAAGTTACACATAGTATTTTAGGATGGTGTCGAGGTCAAAAGACCTGGGTACCTGTCTTTCTGATTTATTTCGATAAGCTCATCAACATTAAAACACTATGTAGTTCGAACGGTGTATGGTGTTTTGAAAACATGTGTTATTAATTAAGCATAAGTAATTTACAATGTATTTCTTCATTTTCTTCTTCGCTTTGAGAAGTGAGAAAAGAATATCTCTTTAAAAAACTCTCGGACACTTGAATGATCATTTTATGGGCCATGGACATTTCTCAGAGCCGATTCATTTTTTTATCTGATATGGCCTGTTTTAGAGTGCGAATTCCATATTTGGAAACAACAAAGTACGTGTGTAGCTTAAGACAGTGATTTATAAAGTGATTGCAGAGAATTTTTACGCGGTGCATTTCTCAACCAATTATTAAACCAAGTACAATTGACTGAGGCGAGGCAAAACAAGAACGTAGGTACCAGTTTTTTCAGTCGTCTGTTGCACGAAAAAAATGTATAGTCGTCTAATTTGCATTCCTCCCCCTTAGCACAATAAAACAGTAAGAAGGTTGTTTTTTGAAGTGGCCTGGGGCTACAGCATTTACTTTCGTAAAGATTTTATTTCTTGTTCCGGTGATCTTTTTAAAAAGGTACGTAGAATCGACCTATTTCAGACGCACATGGAAAGCAAATCAAAGTGTCGATCTATCTTTAATCTGTCCCATGTTGGCTAACCCCTACATGACTTTTCTCGTAGTCAATTAATCCTCCAGGCCTAGTGGGGGGGCTAACGGCAACAATGTTTGTGCGCGTGAGTAGAATGCCTACCGGACCTTAGTGTCCTATGCAACTTGCCGTGCGAAGGTTTGTTTGTCCAAACACTCGTATAACCACCCGAGATCTGTATGTTACAACAATTTGTTGTCTAGAGATCTTTGTACTGATTTGTCAGCAACAATTCATGTGTTGCTAGCTCGACACATGTGGAGAAAATCAGTTCACCATTGACACCCAATGTACCGCTGGCGCTCGTTGGTTATTCTGTGCCAAATCTTTTTATTTTGATTTTTTCTTTTCTTTTTTGAAGAGGGATGAATTGAAAGAACAAAAGACACTAACTACGCATCTTCGAAACGTTTACATTAAACCGGACCTTTAAGTAAAATTTTCAGAGTCCTTGAACAAAGATTTCTGGCAATTCTGATTGGTCGAGCGGGTTCCTTTTTATTGACGTTAATTCTTGCTTTTCACCCCACGTGACCTTTTTTGCCTTTGACAACGGCTGCTAGCCACCTTGTTTGCCTGGTGTCCCTCGACGGTATACAAAAGTGATCGAACATGAGAAGCTTAGTGTGAGGAAAATGTAGCAGTAGGAACTCACTATGGTGTTCTGCATTGTGTCTCGGACCATTGTGGATCCAAACAGTGCTGTGGCAAACATAAAGGTTCTCTGGATTATTTTCATGAACCCAAAACATCATACAATAAACGACAGGCGTAAGACGACGACCGGAACTCTGGTTAGCTAGAAAGCGTTAGGTGAAAAGGTAGATAGTGTTTGCATGTTAAGTCGTTGGCGACACTGCACGAGAAAGACATCATCTTCGAGGACCCCCAGGGACGGAAAAGACGTTTCTTCTGCTCTCCTCTTTAGCGGTCTCGTCCCTTTTCTCACCTTTTCCTCCAACCCCTCCACAGGACAGCCCCACGCGAAAAAGGACTTCGATCAGATTTCAAGCCAGGACTGTGGTACCTTCCCTAAATTTAGCGAAAAAGAAAGGGAACTATCGAAGTCCAAAGGGACCTCTTTTTAAGCTTCTGTCAACGAAAGATCTGAGAGCCGGTTGACAAGGACGGTTGAAGGCCGACATTGAACAACAAGATTCAGGAAGCCGCTACAAAGAATGAGAAAACTTCTAGAACAAAGCGGTTGGGGTCGCCCATCTGTGAGTGACTTTGAATTGGGGCTGAGTACATCAGGACAATTACAGTAGAACAGCTAACTGATGGAAAATGGATACTTTTATGTGATTGGCAGGCGAGTCGCAGCGCAAAGCTAAAGGAGTTCGCACATTCCTCCACACAAAACGAGCCCGAGAGTGGCACCACTGCGTCAAGTTCTGTGCTTCTCAACACTTGTGAACGGGACTCAAACTGAAGAGTTTTAGTTATAATTATCTTTGAAATACCTTGGTCTATAATTGGCACCTGGAAAAGAT